>HG712677.1:13844-36305 GCA_000499725.1 Eimeria brunetti | reverse complement strand
CCCCCCTCCCCTCCCCCCTTCCCCCCACCCACTCTGTACCCACCAATAACCAATTAATCAACTCCTTAGCAAACAAAACACCAAAAAACCAATTATTTTATTATTTTCCTCCCTCTAGGCAACGTGCTGCAGCCGGGGGCGGGGGCCCTGGGCGCCCGCGTGGGGTCCTTGCTGGGGGGCCTCCCTACGGGGGCCCCCGTGCATACCGTCAACAGGCTCTGCAGCAGCGGGTTACAGGCCGTAGCCAGTGTTGCTGGTAAGAAAGAATAAGAAAGTAGAAATGCAGCAGCAGCGGGAAAAGGGCAGCAGCAAGAGCAGCAAGGGCAGCAGCAGCAGCAGGAGCAGTAGCAGCAGCAGCAGCAGCAGCAGCAGCAACAGGAAAGGCGGAGGGATACATTTGCCTGCTTCTTCAGACAAAACACATACCGACAGCAGTTACACTCGATTATGTTTGTTGTTCTTTTGTTTAGTTTTTTTCTGAATATATATTTCTCCCCCGTTTCTTTGAATTTCCCTCTTATTCCCCCCCTTACTTCCTTCACAGTGCATTTATTCTATTTATTCATCAACATACTTCTTCATTTATGTATATTCTTTGTTTTATTTGCTTGTGTTTGCATCTTAAGCCTCAATAAAAGCAGGGAACATCGACATAGGCATAGCGGGGGGCGTAGAGTCTATGACCCACTTCGATATGACTTCGACGATAAACCCTGAAAAAATTTCTTCAAAAATTTTTGAAAATGAAATTGCAAGAAATTGCCTTCTTCCCATGGGAAATACATCCGATGTAGGGGCATAGACATAGTGAATTAGTTTATTTAGGGCTGCTGATTCTTATTCTATTTTTGTTTTTTGTTTTTGTTTTTGTTTTGTTTTCTTTCTGTTGCTTTGTTTCGCTTTGTTTGGTTTGGGTTATTTTGTTTTCTTCGTTTCTACTATTCTTCTTCACCGTTTCTTTTCTTCTCTTTTCTTATTTTTTCTTTCCCTTCTCCCTTCCCTCTTCATTTCCCGTTTTCTTTTTCTGCCTTTACTTCCTTTCCTTCTCTTTCCTCTTTGCTTCCATAAACAATAATCTGCGCATATGCTCCTACGGAATAAATACAAATAGTTTGGAACATAGAACATACAGAATGCTTGCATTTCTAGTGGGCAGCGGAGTACAAAAGAAGAAAGCAAGAACTGAAAGAAAATAAGAGAGCATATATATATGTCTCTTTTATTTCTTTTTTCAGATATTAGCGAAAAGATTTGGCATTACAAGAGAAGAACAAGATGAATTTGCTGTGGAATCGCATGCAAAGGCGGCGGCAGCACAAGCAGCAGGAAAATTCAAAGACGAAATCGTACCTATCACTGTAAAGGTGAAAATAATAATATTACCATTATTACTCTAATAATAATAATAATAATAATAATTAGTAGTAGTAGTACAGTTGTTATCTTTATATGTAATGATAATGGAATAAGACAAAAGGAATAGATAATGGAGTTGAAAATCGGGAAAGCGTATTAGTAAAGGAGATAACTGAAAGAGAAAGGAAAGGAAAAAGACAGAAAAATAGATAGAATAAATTCAAAGAAGGAGCTATCTATGGTTCAACTGGAAGTATTTGAATTCAAACAAAAGCAAAAAATAAAATGGGTGTGTTGTGTTTGCTTTGTGTCGTTCAAGAGAAAAGATGAAAACGGCAAGGAAATATCAGTTCTAATTGATAAAGATGATGGGATCAGAGGAAATACATCAATAAATGCATTAAAGCGCCTTAAACCTGCATTTGATGGAGATGGAACAACAACAGCAGGTCAGGGTTCTTGTTTTCTGCATTTGTTCGTTTCTATATTTCGGTTGATGCTTTTTGTTTTTCTCTGCCTTTTTTATATTTCTATGAATATTTCAGCCATTAATTACTTCCATTCCTCTATAGAGGCCTCTTGTTTTTGTATTTATTTGCGTTTAATGTATTGAAAAGTTTGGTGTATGGGCTTGTCGCTGTTGTTATCAATTTGCATAGCAGGGATTGGATACATTTGTAGGAGTATAAATGTATAAAAAAAAAATAAAAGAAAAGGAAATAATATATTATGCAATAAGAAGAGGCTGCTTGTGAAGCCATCTCCCCCCTTTATTGCTTATATTGCTTATCTTCTTTTTTCTCTCTCCTCTTTGCATCGATAATAGGAATTTATATTATTTTTGTGAATGTACATTCTTTCTTGCTCCAACCTACGAGCATATTTTTCCCCTCCTCTATCCCCCCTTGACCATCTACCTTAATATGCATATTCCCCTTTATTTCGTCTTTTTTCCCCTTTTTCTGCTTCAACTCTGGGCAAGTGCAACTGCATGCATGCATGCATGCATGCATGCGCAGGCAACAGCAGCCAAGTGACAGACGGGGCTGCCCTTGTTCTTCTGGCCCGACGTTCTGCTGCCATTAAATTTAATTTGCCTTTTTCTTCTCGTTTTGTTTCTTTCGCTGTCTGCGGGGTGGAGCCGGAGGTGATGGGCGTGGGGCCCGCCGTTGCTATTCCTAAGGCTCTAGGTTAGGGCATAGAAAATACATTTATTTCCTTCTGCATGAGATATATGTTTGTTTTGGTGTTTTGTTGCCTTTTTAGGCATTGTTTATTTGGTTTCTGTGTGTTTGTTTGCTGGATGAATATGTTGAATGACTGTCTCAGCTGCATTTACGTTTTTGGAGCAGTTAGATAAAAGGGATTAAGCGAATAATTAATTAGCTTAAGTGATGAATAAACTGAATATTAGCACGGATGTAGTAATAATAAATGAATTTCCTTGTTTATTTATCCATTTGTTATGATGAAAGAATTGATGGACCATCAGTCTTTGAATACTATTTCGTCTATTGCTTCTTGAATTTTGCTTTTTTATGAATTGTCTGTAAAGAAGAAAAGCCAATCATTTTTGTATTTCCTTTTATAAATAGAATGTCTATGATATTTTATTCATCATTACCTTGTTTATGCCTTCCCCCTTGTTATTTTATTGGTCTTGTGTTATATTTTTCATTTTATTATTTCTCTTGCTGCTTCATCAAAGCTGTTGTAACTCGTCCACTGCCCCATATCTACCGGATGCCTTGAAGGAATATATTTTAATCTGTATTGATTTATCTATTCGTTTATTTGATTATATATTTATTCATTTTGTTTATTTATTCTGCGTTCCCAGCAAAGGCAGGCATAAACCAGGAAGATGTAGGGGTGTTTGAGTTGAACGAAGCATTCGCCTCTCAAGCCGTTTATTGCATCAAAAAGTTGAATTTGCCTCGTGATAAAATAAATCCTAATGGTGAGAAGAGAGAAAAAGGAAAAAAAGAAAAAAAAAAGAAAAAAAGGGACATTTGTTTTGTTTTTCTTGAGTCTGTTCTTAGAACCGCCCAGTCCCACTCCTTTCTTTTCTTGCGATGTTTTGCATTATGTTTTCTGCTTTTATTCTAATGATGATTATTTTATTTGTTTTATTCCCTTCATCTATTCCTTTTCTTCAGCTGTCTGTACACCTCATGCATTATCGCTTTGATGCCATTCTGTTCAATTCAATTTAATTCACGGCTAGAAACTAGTTTCATACTTTGCATTATTTTCTGGTAAATTTTCTTTATGAATTTAATTATCAATTTAGCATTCAATTAATACCCTTCTGCCTGGAGAAAAGGGAAGCAGAAAAGATAATTGTTTTTGTTGATTCCCTCCTCTCTTTTTATTTGTTTCTGTTTCTTCTTCTACTTGTTCCTTTTCCTGGCCGCACTGTTGCTGTTGCTGCTGCTGCTGCTGCTGCTGCTGCTGCTGTTGCTGCTCCCCAGGAGTTACTTTAGCCTCTCCTTCTCAATTCCATACCGCGGTGTGTGTTGCTGCTGCTGCCGCTGCTGCTCGTGCTGCTCCTGCTGTTGCTGTTGCTGTTGCTGCTGCCGCTGCTGCTGCTGCTGTTGCTGCTGCTGCTGCTGCTGCTGCTGCATATCAGGGGGCGCAATAGCCTTAGGCCACCCCCTAGGCTGCACAGGGGCCCGTCAAATTGCAACTTTGCTGCCGGAGCTGAAAAGGAGAAAAGAAAGATATGGGGTGGTGTCTATGTGCGTAGGGACAGGCATGGGGGCAGCAGCTGTTATAGAGAACTTATGTATTTAATTAGAAGTAATAATTAGTATTGCTGCTGTATATTGGAATTATAGTATTCACAATGATGATATTATTAATGATAATCAGAGAACATTCCTTTATTTTTCAAGAAACAGAAAGATATGAGGTGGCATTATAGAAAACTTATGTACTTCATTCAATATAATTATAATACTGTAAATATATTATATTTTATTATAATTATGTTGGAATTATATTCATTATAATTGTTGTGATGATACTAATGATAATAAAAGGATATTCATCTATTATTCAATTATGATGGTAATGATTATGGTGATAACGATGATGACAGAGATAATAAGAAAATATCCATTTCTTATTCAAATGTCTTCATTATTTTATTATAGACTTTGCATATAAAGTGTATATAAAGTATAATATATATATATAATATATAGATGTATTATACTTTATATAAAGTATATATATTATTATATATACTTTAGGAGGGGCCAAGAATACTGAATATTATTTCTGCTGCCTAATCTCCTAAAAGAAAAGCTTATCTGGCTTCTTTCTTTTTTTTCCACTTTTTTATTTTTAACTTCTAAGTTATATTTTTTCTTCTTTTTCTTTTTCTTTTTCTTCTTTTTCTTCTTTTTCTTTTCTGTCGTTATCATGGGGACTGGGGGGAGGGCAATTGCAGTATTGAGGTATTCATCATTAGAACAATTAATTAATATAATTTTCATTTAATTGCTTTTTAGTTATTTATTTCTTTAATCATTTACTTATTATTTATTTATTCGATTTCTGTTCCTTCTGCTGATGCCTAAATAGAAAAAGTGGGGTTTCTCTGACAAAATACATTCATTTATTTTTGTTTAGTTTTAAATATATTTATTTCTAAGAAGATAAATATATTTATTCCTGTCCCCGTCTAGCGAGTCAAAGAAAAAAGTAAAAAGATGATTGTTTCTGTTCTCTTCACCAAACCCTAGCTGGAATATTCAATGCACTAAATGTATTATTATATTTAATGCATTAAATATATATATATTAAATTAATCGACATAGACGTATAGGAACTTATAGAAAGAGAAAGGCAGCTGCTAAGGCAATTGTTCTCACTAGACAATAGATATAGATTAGATGTAGATATATAGCTTATATGAGCATGTATATACAGATGGAGATATATGACTATATACTAGAGATATAGGTAAATATATCTGGGTAGATAGATAAGCATAAGTGGATATAGAGACGGATAGAGAGTGATAAACGGACAGATCGATAGATTTATGGGGTAAGTTCATAATCGATATACTAGCTTAATAAATAGTATACGCATTTAATAAAACGTTTACAGTTTTAATAAAATGTTTAATGCATGCATCAGCCCCCTTGTATTTTTTGCTTTTTCTAATAAAATATATCGATGCCCATTGCAGACCGCCTTGTCTCAGGCTCACCCCAGACCCATGGACCACTGGTCTAAAGCATGTAGGCCAGTGGCCCACCATAGACCAGTGGCCTAAGGGGGTTGGGTCTGTATGGGAAACCTGCTGCTTTCTAAGAATGTTAAGAATTATATTTCTTAAGGGTTCACAGCGTAATGCAGATTTTTTTCCTCTATGTATCCATAAGAATTATGTTTCTTAAGGATTCAGAGCCTAAGGAGAATATAAAGGGGCTGGCGCTGTATGGGAGTTCGTTTTTTCTAAGAATCTATCGGAATTATATTTCTTAAGGATTTGAAGTCTATGGGGGCTGGGTTTATGTGGGAGATTTGCTGTTTTCTAAGAATGTTAAGAATTATATTTCTTAAGGATTTCAATTTAACTGCAGCTGAGGAGGGGCCTTAGATACGGTCAAGGGCCCTCGTTTTGTATGCCCTGCTTGCTATATCTGTATAAATACAAATAGTAATATAAATATAAACAGGAATATAGATAGTAGTATAAATTTAAACAGTAATATAAATATAAATGATGATAAGTACGAATAGTAATATAAGTTTAAGTGGTAAGATAAATATAAATAGGAATATAAATACAAAAAGTAATATAGCTACAAGTAGTACTATAGATATAAATAGCAATATAAATATAAATTTTACTAATTCCCTGAAGAGATCTAATACAGAATTCGAATTAAAAAGACAGAGAAAGAACAACAGTGCCACTTCCTTTCTTCTGTGGTGTTTTGTTTCTGATGGCCGATATGAAGCATACATAAATACATATACTATATGTATTATGAATAATATATATATACAGTAAAAACCTAGTACATATATACACCTACATATATGCTATATATGGTATATATAGTATATATAGAATATATATAGTATGCATACAGTATATATAGACTATATAATATGTATGTAAGCTACAAAAATTCGTATCTTTGTATGTTGCATGCAACTATGCAATATATACTATTTGTTGCTCTTCCTAAGTATCCACCGGCATAAGCCCAAGAGTGAATATTGGGGAAAACAGCTGCTTTGTGTTTCCTTCTTGAATAAAAATAATTAAATTATTCATCTGAATTGAATTAATAGTTATTCAAATAAATTTTCCCGAGAAAACAACAAATCAAGGCGGCAGCAGCCGAGCATGCAGATCAGCATCGGTATAGCGCCTGTTGGGGCTTCTTCTTCTGCAACGCGAATGAAAATAATATTTATGGTGTATCTACTCCGTCCTATTTATAATTATAAATAAAACAAAATAATGAATTTATATTTATTCTGCTGCAGCCGTTATTAACAACACGGCACAGCCCTTATATCCTCCGCCGCCGGCTGGGCTGATACTCTCTTCTTCTCTTGCTGTCTGGACGCCGCCAGCTGCAGCCACACATTTCACCTCAAAGAAACAGAAAATAAATCATTTATTTATTTCTTTTCTGGACATTTATATTTGGTGACGGCGCCATAAGGGAATGCCTGGGGCGCACAACCCCTGGAGGATCAGACCCCCTCGCACAGCGTGAAGCGGCGCGGTCTTACCTGAGCTCAAACACGAATAAATAAATACATTTATGAATGAATCAATTAATAAATGCGAATGTTTTTTCTTTATCTGCACCTGTTTGAAATCTGATGACGACACCGTCCAATGCAGAGCCTGAGGCGCGTTCGGCCAATGGCCCTTCTAGCGTCTGAGCCGCAACGCGGGGTCTTCCTAAACCCTAAACCCTAAACCCTAAACCCTAGGCCCCAGTTCGAGGAGTTGAAGAGAGCAGCAGCCCCTGTTGTTTGATCTGGATGACACAGCAGGCACAATGAGATCTGTGTATGCTGCGCCCCGTCCCCTCCATCCTGCCTTTCGTTCTCTTTCGCTGTTCAAATACAGCAGTATAGGAGATAGTAATAATATTCTTCCTCGTATTGCCTCCCCCAGCAGCAGCAGGAACAAAGCAGCAGCAGAGGCCTGGTCTAGGCTCGCTGCTAATAAGCAACTGGCCCCTTTTCCCCTTTCCATTCGACTTAAAGAATTCGGTTTTTCCCCCACCCGATCGTCCGTTTGCATCAGTACAAATTCAGTCACAAAGAGGCAACAAAGCCATCGTGCAGCAGCAAATGTTGAGAATATGGGGGTATACCCATACGCAGAATACAACAAATGGCTGTTTACTCCTTTCGTGGCCTCCTCTGCCTTCAGCAGCCAAAGGATTCAAAATAGTCTGACAGGAATATTCAGTGGCAATGAGCAGCAGCATAAGAGAGATAGAAGCTGCTTCTCTTTCTCACCAAATGGCAGATCCTTCGCAACGGCTGCCTCCTCTGTTCCCGATTACTATGCAATTCTGGGGGTGAAGAAAACGGCAACGCAAGAAGAATTGAAAAAAGCGTACAGACAGACAGCGCTCAAGTGGCATCCAGACAGGTACTTGTTTGTCCCTGCTTTGCTACCGTATTTCTGCTGCCTCCCCCCTAATTACTTTTTGGTGCTTTTTTTGCAATAGTTGGTGGCTCTGCAAGGTTATGCTTTTGCAGGAACCCGAATAACCGAGAAGAAGCAGGAAGAAAGTTTAGAGATGCGAGTGAAGCCTATCAGACTCTGTCTGATCCAACTAGACGGGCGCAGTACGATGCCTCTCTTGACGCTGCCTCCTACCGTCAAGCCGGCGGCTACTCGGGCTACAGCGACCCGTTTTCTTCTACTAAAGCCCGCCCTGAGAGAGGTAGGCAGTAGGAGTTCACGTGATATGTCTGGCAGCTGAAGGGAGTGAGATGCGAGCTGCATCTGTACGAACACAGAGGCTGATTCCGGAGAGAAATATATATGTAATCGCTTTCTATCTGCGCATGCTGCTACAGCTGCAGGCGGATTCCACTTTGGAAACCTCTCGCCGGAAGAGGCCGAACTTTTATTTCGTCGGGTCTTTGGCGGCATTTCATTAGAACAGATTCTGCAACAGGCACTCAACCAACAGAGTAATGCCCGTTGGGGAAGAGGAATGCCGTTTCAGCGACACGATATGTTCGAACATAGAATGGGGCCACGCTCTTCTAGCTTCCTTGATGACAAGGAAATCTATGAAATTCTCAGAGGCCTCTCAGGTATGAGCTTATATCACATAAACGTACATTGCATATCCAAAAAGAGTAATGAGTTTACAGGGGGCATTTATTGTTTTCTTCTACAGCCCTTGCAGTTTCACTCTGCAGGCAGAGCGGAGTGCACTTGCGCGGAAATTGAGTATAATGTTCCCGTCTGCGATCCTCCCTTGTGTTGTTTGGCAAAGGTTCAACGCCCGAGCCCGACAGCCAGCAAGTCAGCTACTTCACACGGGGAGGTCGAATAATCGAGAGAAGGACAATCACACGACGGCTTCCAGGAGGGGGAATTCAAACTGAAACGACGGAACGAGATGTCGGGCGAGATTCGGGTGCGTGCACCCACCAAGTGTAAACTGTAATATATATGTATGTATATGTATATTACATAATTATATATGTACATATTTATAGCCCTTTCTTCCCACAGTTTTCCTGTGAGTGGTACTACTTCGTGAGCTGCTGATGGTGGTTGAGTACACTTTCAAATGTGCTGAACGCAACTGCCGTTTCAGGCGGTGACAACCCGAGGTCTTCCCGAAGCGGACCGCGACCGCAGCAGCCTTTCGGCTCTTCCGGTGAATGGATGCGTACGCCTCCTGAACACCAATCGACGCACCGATACAGGACGGAGTTATCCCCTCCCCTGCAGCAGGCCCTGATGGTAGCTCGAGAATATGCCAAGATGGCCTGGACTCTTATAAAGATTTCTGCTTTACGGGCTTTCGCACGGGCGGTTGTTCGTTTTGTGACGAATTTACTGACGCGTCGCCGCTAGTCCAAGTTCATTTAAAATAGCAGATTTGCAAATGGTGCGAAGCTAGCAGGGATCCGCCGTGAGCTCTAATTTATCTAGGAAAATAATGTTTTTCTTCGTTGTTTGTGAGAAGACTGACTACGTGGACTTCGGAATTAAACGGAGAACGAAGGTGTAGGAATTTCAATAAAGCCACGCACTTTCACACTCCTTCAGCTCTTGTGTGAAGCGGCAGATGATTTTGAATGAGGAATGGAGATGGTGAACTTGAACATTCATTAGCAAGCTGAAACGGCAACTTTAGAACGGCGGAGGATCTTGAATGACCTTGCCAGGGGGCACGGGCATGGATGACCGAGCATTACTGCTTGGGGTGTATGGGTAACACCTAAACGTACATACACCGTTGGGCGATCGCATAGACAGACCTCTGCCACTTTCTTTTTTTTCGCTCCTTTGGAAACCTCTTTGCATTATGCATTGATTCTTTTTCTGAACTTTCTCTGGATTGTTTTTTTTGCGGATTTGTACGGAATGGCCTTCTCGGCCGTCTGATATTTGGAATTTTTCGACTTTTCTGAATTTTTCAAACTGCAAAAAAAACGTTTTGAATATGCTGCGGCACATTCTTTCGCAAAGAAGGCACGGCAGCTTCTTGCCCCGCTCCAAAGTGGTGGAGCAGAAACGAGGAAAGGCACAAGAGAGGACAATTGTTTCCCGGTTAAATGCAGTGAGACATACGAAATAGCCCTACTGATGTTCGTGATTACTAAGCTGAAACATTATAGGTTAAAACTATCGACCTTTTCGAACAACCGCTGCCGGTATCGGCACTTCTGGGGGTCAGGTAATCCAGACAAGTCCTCGACATCCGCCTTTCTGAGCGCTAACTAGTTGCATGCGAACAGGAAGATCAAGGAGATAATTTTCGCCGCACGCTGTGCTGTCATTGTGTAAGGAAAAAACAGCTTATTTGCGCAGAAGGCACAACCTCACAAAAATTACGTTCACAGCACTGAAGGTGGCATCTGCCGAGCTTATGACACGGTGCCTCAAAAAATCAGTTCCTGCTGCACGAACACAACACGTAACAACGGTTCTTTTGCAGGAAACAACACAATTCTTAGCTGACTTAAACCCAGCAGCTCCGTGGAAAAGTAAGATGAGCTACAACGTGCGCCCTCGGTGGCTGAGCCAATTAATCTTACCAAACTTGGGCAACAGAGGTCACTACAGCGATTTATCATTCAAGCAATGACACAGTTGCTGTTGTCTTCGAGCCGAATCCCGGGGGCCTACAGTGCCAGATCTTTATTGCTTCTGTACGCCACTCTGAGTCTGCAATGGTACCAACTTGCACACCAACAGTTGTGCATTTCATAGGCTCTGGAACAAGGACAACTAAGAGCTCCAGCTATAGCTTCGGACTTCGGTATGAAATATACTAGCGTGTGGAAAATCATACTTTGCTTCACCGAACTCTGAAGCGAATGTCGTCTTATCCCACCCCGCGTTCTTCGAGTTCGACGGTAATAATCCCATCCATCGCCTTTCCACTAATCACATCACCGATATTACTGCAACAACAGAAGCAAACGGAGTGATCCTGGCAGCACAGCAAGGCGACGTGCAGTCGTTCCAGTTTTGGGTGCGCTTGCTCTCTCACTTCTTCATGAAAAGAATATACATGCTGTCTCCTCTCCCAGAATCATACCAAGTTCAAACTCGTGTTTGCTGTCCACGGAGAAGAGTTCGAAGGCAAGCGATAGTTGCACAATGGTAGAAATGAAATCCCCCAGACCTGTCGATTAGAAGTCAGGTACTAAAAAAGCGCATTCTGTAATGCAAATACGGAATAATACACTTGCAACCATAAAGAATTTCGCATGGGCTGGCTGCCCTGTTCAAACCAACAAACGCACGGTGCTTCGCTGCATCTGTGTTTGACGTAGAGGATGGAAGACGAGTGGTAAGCTGCAACGCCTGCACACTTTTTACTGAATAAACACACATGCGTGAATACGACATAACCAGGCGGAGATAGACATCCCAATTGACCAGTTTAGACGAGTGGAATTCCTAGAGTGTGTTATCACCGCATATCCACGTACATAGTATCTGCGTTACACTACCACCTCAGGCTCCTGGTGTCGAAGCTTCTGTTTAAACAAGACCGCGGTCAGTTTCATTCCTCTAGTTAATGCTACAGCAAACCTGGACCTCAGTGTGCTTGTGTTCCCTCTGTGCAGCAAGCCTACGCGTCATAGACCTCCTCGAAAACGGAGCAAGCATGAAGGTCCCACATACGCGCGAAACCTTTTCGCCAGTTGGCTTTGTTTTTTTCGAGGTATGCAGCTGTCCACGCAGAACACGCATTCAGCTCTGCAACTGAAGAATACAGGCACCAGAGAGAGTCATGGGAAAGAAGTATTTGGATCGGGTTCGGTATTTTCACGTTTTCCCTAGAGGGGATTGGGAACATTTGACTCGCGCAGAGAGCCAGGAGATTTTTTACCATATCCACTGATGTTGTCCAATTCTGGATTCTCCAAAGCAACGGACTCGATACGCTTCACAAAATCCAGATAAACGGTACGCAATTCATGCTCAAACAATGTTGTTTATTATTCAGACTTCTCCTCTTCTAGGTCTTCGTGAGGCTGGTTTGTGCCAGCAGTGCATTGGTGCAAACCTGTTGGTCGTGTGCCCATCGCATGTATCCCACAGTAGGTCTGATTTGCCATCTATTCTAGAACGTTGTTCACTGTGTTCCAGGAAACAGCGAGACGTTTGTCCCATGTAAAAAAAGCAACACACATAACTCTGGGCTAGCTATGACGATAGTCATGCGTATTATTCTTTTATCTCAGACGGCTCCGAGGTGGCATTCGTGAGTGCATTGGAGCTTCATCCTGCTAAGCAACCACGTGGTGGAGTGCCCAAAAGTTTGGACTCCTCCGAACCTGCTGGCGACCGGTCCAATGAACCCACGAAAAGGGGCCTCCGGAGCCCAGGAGAAACCAGTCTCCTCTTCTTTTCAATGGAGGACGGCCAGTATGTGGGGAGCGTCCCGTCACGCCTCTGCGGGGATAATGTCGAAGTTCTACAGCTGTCTGCAGAAAATATGGTGTGCCAAATTAACCACAAAGCAGCATTGCCTTGAAATTCATATGGCAATCTCAGGCCGTTGGCTGCGGAGACCATGCAGGTACTAATTGCCTAACTCACGCCCGTCATCAAGGGGCTTTTAAAACAAATTCAGGCGTCGTCAGGCTGCTCCAGGCGTCCTGGATGACGGAGGCCTGTCCACCGGGAGGCACAGAACATGCAAATGTGCACGTTGATATTGGCGACCCCACCGAGTCACCCCGCCCCCATTCACCTTTCATCCCGTCGGAGACGCCAATGGTAAGCAGAAAAGAAACACAGCTCGCTAAAGGCCTTGCGTTTATAATAGACTCGTAGCCCTTGCCAAAGCCCACGTTCAAAATGTTGCTGCCGCACCGTGGAAGCCGCCCGGCGTCCGACAACACCCAGGAGGAGCCAAACGGGTATCCTCCTGGCCTAGGAACTTCGCCATCACAGGATGGAAACAGGGACATTAATAAGTGCCGCAGCAAGCGGAGCCTACTCATCGGCCATGACCAACCCGCGGATGGCAGAAAGAGGACCACGCGCCTGCCTTAGTCGTAAGACCCTCCTGTCTGTCAGCGCGACGAGGATCCTACTTCCCTCTAAATGCCACTAAAAGTAGAGCTCAGCAGCAGAACAATCATTCAAGCGTGCTGCTATCATTTTGACATCCAGCACCATCAAAGCAAAAGGCGTCCACCAGTCATATTGCCATGGCGCCGGACCTCGCGCCACAATACTAGGCGCGGTCGCGGTTTTCAATAACGCAAAAATGTTGCGCACATTCTTCTATATCACCATTTTTATCCTCTGCGGCACGAAGACAAACATAAAGCCAAATACTCAAGTCTTGCGCTATCCTCTGCCCCATATAACAAGCAGCGCTAGGCCCGCGAGACACCTGCAATTCGATCCCTCGGCGCTTGCGTCACTGATGCAAAAAAGTGCAAATAAAACTTGATGGCATATAGTCACCAGACGGAGGGGTTTAAATCGTTATGTGCAACAATCTCTAACTGCTTGGCGCACCGTTTTCTTCGAGGCTGTTCTGTAGAACAACTCCTGTATCCTGTTCAGCATCCGTAAAATCTGCATAAGCAATACAACAAAAAAATGAAGAATAAACACGGCTTACAGCCGGCACACTGTACGACGTCAATGAAAGGGAGGTGGGTATGCGACTATAGAAAAGCAAAGTTATGGGCAGCATCTCTTCCCCCAGGGCTCCGTTGTAGACCTACTGGCAGATATTTGTCCTCCGATAGGGTAAACATGCTCTCGTAACGTCGTGCTTATCTTTTGCCTGCGTCAAGAAATACACGGCAAAGAAACCTGCTGTTTAGTCACTGAGCAAGCAGCACGCTGTCTTCAATCCGAGTAGAAAAAACCCTATGTAAGATCTTTAAATCTGGGGCGAACGTACACAATGGAGTCAATGTACTTCTCGTCGTTCCGATTTTCCATATTCGTCGTGCGGATTTTGAGCTCATAGTTTGGTCCATAGTACCCGCGGTAGATGCAGCTGTCAGGTATCTCTGCAAAGCACAAACGGCAGTAAATGCTCAAGGGACTGGCATGAATCTGCACATAGATACTTGACTGTCTCCCACCCTCCACATGACTGGCAATGTCTTTGAAATGACGACAGCGGCCGTAGAATAGTGAAGAGGCGGGGAGGGGCCTTGGAGCTTACTAGGATCGAGATCAACTCCCAAAATATAGCCGGTTTCTTTGGCCCAACATCTGGGTACGTTGCCTAGGGTGTAGCCGCCTCCTCCGAGGAAGATGGCAGGCACCCCTGCCTTGCAGAAGTAGCGGACGGCTTCGCTGTGCCCTTCATCCCACAACCAAACAGCACAAAGAGAAGAAAGGCGTTGAAAGCAAATCGTCCCGTGTCTTAAAATTTCTCTAATGTTGCATTCGACTGAAAAGCAGCAGCAGCAGGAGCAGCAGGAGCAGCAGCAGCAGCAACAGCAGCAGCATTAGCTGACCATCAAGCGACAAGTTGAAGCAGCCAAGTCTGTCACCCGCGACTGAATCCGCTCCGCACTGAAGGACGACGGCTTCAGGGCGGTAGATGTCCATTATTTGATCCATCACCTGGAGCAAAGGAGCAGCAGGAGCAGCAGGAGCAGCAGGAGCAGCAGGCGCAGGATCAGGAGGAGCAGCAAATGAGTGTAGGTATTGGGTGTTTCTGCAGGTCGTCTTATGCCTGCTGGGTGGTTGGTGGTTTTGAGGTAATTGGGTGTGGGGTAGCAGGGAGTTGTACGGACTCTGACGAATAGCGAAGAGTACATGTGATCGTCTATTCCCTCGTGGAGGGGGACGTTGACGCTGTACCCGAGGCCCTCTTCCATTCCAACGTCCTCGAGGGCCCCCGTGCCCGGGAAGAAGTGCCCGTACTTGTGAAACGAACAACACAACACCCTGCACGAAACAACACAGACAAAATGAAAGACAAAATACAACAAAATGATATACAATACAATGAAATAAAATACAATAGAGTGAAATAGAGTAAAATGAGGTACAATAATAGAGGAGAGTGGGGAACCCTGTTTGGGTCTGTCTTCCCAATTTGAGCCTCCTGGTCTCGAGGCTGCTGCTGTTGCATTTCCTGCAGCTGTTGCAGCTTCTGCATCCAGTGTTAATAATGGCTGTAAGCATTCTCCCGCCTCCCTTTTAAAAGGTATTCAAGTGCTGCGTCTGCATTGGGTTTCTGACTCGGGTTTCTTCGTACCGAGGAGAAGTGTAGAAGGCCTCTTCGACTCCGTCGCCGTGGTGTATATCCACGTCCACGTAAAGGACCCGCTGCTTAAAGCGCAAAAACTCCAACGCAGCCAAAACGCAATCGTTCACATAACAAAAGCCACTCGCTTCGTGCTTCTTCCCGTGGTGCAGACCCCCAGCCCTAAACAAAACACAGTCAGACGCAGAGGCACCAGCAGCAGCAGCAGCAGCAGCAGAGGCAGCAGAGCAGAGGCAGAGGCAGAAGCAGCAGCAGCAGCAGCAGATGCAGATGCAGCGTGGCGCCGCAGCAAGTCGGCAGGAAGCCAGCAAAGGGTAGATACACTTCACTGGGCGGAGGGGAGGTGCTCTAGTTGCTGCGTCTGTTAACTTTTGCTCTTTGATTTTGCTGCTGTTCCTGCTGCTGCTGCTGCTGCTGCTGCTGCTGCTGCTGTGTTTGTTACCAGTTGATGGCGAACTGGTACTCGCCCCTTGCAACTCTGCGGGCGCCCTCGATGCTGCCCCCGCTGTACGTTTTGCAATATTCCCACAGGCCCTCAAATACAGGGCAGTCCTCGCCAATGTTATATCTGTTGACTTGGTCAATAAAGGCAGAGGGGGGGGTCTGAAGAGAAATGGAGTCGGGTGTATCGACACTGCCGCTGCTGCTGCTGCTAGCAGCAGCAGCAGGAGACAGGGCTCTGCTGCTGCAGTGCGCTGCAGCAGAAGCAGCAGTGATTGGCAGCCCCTGCGCGTTCGCGAGGAGCTGCTGCGACTTGGCAGCAGCCGCTGCTGCTGCTGCTGCTGCTGCAGCGGGAGCAGCAGCAGCGGGGGAAGGAGAAAAGACAGAACCCTCCGGAATAGGAGAAGAGGGGAAAGGAGACACCCCACCCCCCGAAAAAGAAGAAATGCCATCAGCAGTTGAACGCAGAAAATCAATATAATCATCCGTATGAAATCGAGTCAGAGCCTTCACTGTGGGATGCGGTGGAAGCTGAAGAAAAAATCATAATCTGGATAAATGTCACAAGAATAGTAATAATAATAATAATAATAATAGTACTAGCGATAATTGGAATGACAGTAAGCAGCAGCAGCAGCAGCAAAAAGCAAGAAAATGCTGCAGTGGGTGGACCTGCGGATACACCTCAGAGGATTCGTCTTTTCAAGAAAACACCACTCCTAACAAGACCGATTCCAACAATAGCAATAGCACTACTAATCCCAGTAAAAGTAATGCTACTAATTATAAAACTCGTAATTATAATAATACTATTGTAATTGTAACTGCAAGAAATATACCATTAATTCAACAGAGTCCAGCAGGCCGTAACTCTGCAGCAGGTCGTGGGTCATGCGCACTCTATGGGGTTTCATGGGGTGCCCCGGCCCATAGAAGAAATTCCCCACCTCCTCTGCATGCAAAAAGAAAACAAAAGAAATTGAAATAAATGCAGAAATAAAGGGAAATTAAAGGAAAGGGAAGGAAAAGGAAGAAAGGAGGGAGGAGAAACGAATACGCAATTCAAAATTTGAATTAAATCGAGGCATTATGTCTTCAGATATTTAATGTTCTGTTTCTGAATAGCAGCTGTCTGTACACCCCGCTTACCATCGTAGAAGTATAAAACTTTCTTCATATTTGCTTCTTCAAATCCTGTGCCTCTCAGGCAGCAGAAGTGAACAAAGGCAAGAAAAGAATAATAAATACAACAACTGAATACTAATACCAACACACGAGGAAGTCTAGGGCCCAGATGACCTTGATTCGAATAACATGGGCTGTATGTACACCCCACAAACACAGGGAAGTGTTGCTGGAAAGAGATGATACTGCTGTAGCGGCTATTGCTGCAGCCGCTGCTGCTGCTGCTGCAGCAGCCGCTGCAGCTGCTGCTGCTTGAATCCGGTGATCGAGATGTCCTCTGTCCCTCCCCTGTTGACGTTTTGCTGCCTCTGCCGATGGTTCAAGTGGAAGTTTGAGCGGCGGAGGAGGAGGGAAAGAAGGGGTTGCTGCTGCAGCGGTTGTTAAGCAGCGAGAGGCAGCCTTAAACGGAAGACAGACGGGCTGCTGGAGGCACACAAGGCGCTGCAAAAGAAGGAAGAAAGCAGAAGTGAAAGAAAATGAAAGTGAAGCCCAATTGGAGGGAAGCTGACACCGGCGGTTCCACCCCCCAGGCAGCCGCCGTGCGCCGGGTGTACGTACACCCCAACGCACTGGAGAAGCGGAGCCGCAAGGCGCGACCCGGGCTGAACTGCCAATTGAACATTTAATGATTAAAAACAATTAAATTGCATGCAGAGGAAGTCTGCTGGGTTCTCCTGTTTTGCCGCTTGGGGCTGGGCAGGGCCACCCGGGCTTCGGTGGGGGCAGCGAACAACACCCTGCAGTGCATGAAGCCAAGGAACGGGAAGATGGAAGGATAAATGCAGATAAAAAGGAGAAACGCAATTAAAAACGGTTGAAAGGAGTTTTTTCTTTGCATTATCCGCTTTTCAGCTTTCTCCTGAGGTGTCTGTACACCTCGCACTGCGCGGCCTTGGCGCTTTCGTCCCGGGGGCGCGGATGTTGAGAATTTTAGTGATCGCTGCATGATTTCTTCTCTTTTTGTTTGATTCTTTGGGTTTCTGAGTTTGATTTGGTTTCTTCTTCCGTGATAATCGCTTGGTTTGCGAATTCTTCGCTTGCTTCCCGCTTTTGTGCCCCTGTTCCGTGCGTGCATGCTGTTTCGTTCTGCTTGTGTAGGAGGGTTCGATCGCGGGTTATTTGGAGGCGCCTCTGATTTTTTTTGCATTTTTTGTTTGAATTTGAAGGAAAGGTAGAAGATGTCGCAGCCGACGCCTCCTGGGCGCGAGCGGGAGACGGAGGCGGAGCGGGCGCTGCGGCTGAACAAGCGCAAGTACACGAACCGCGTGTTTACGAACGTGAACAAGTACGTGATGGAGGACAAGTTCAAAGTGATTCGTTGCAGGAAGTGCATCGTGAATGCGGTGATAACGGACGCGGAGTTGGAGAAGTTGCCGCGTCGGCGTACGGACAACGCGCCGGTGCTGTGCAAGGACCAGTGGACCATCAAGCTGTTCACGAAGCCGCAGCAGGACCCCGTGAAGGTGAAGCGTCTCAAGGGCATCGAGACGCAGTACCGCCACCTGTGTCAGGAGTGCATGCAGCCTGTGTTGTACCAGTCGGTGCCTCACGGGGGCCCCGTGCGTCTGTTATACCTCATAGAGTCCAATTTGCTGCTGCCCAAGAACAAGTGGCAGCCCAAGAAACGCTGCAGGGTCTGTGGTTACATCCCGCGGGATGATCAGCACTTCGAAGAGCACATTCGGGACAGAGGGCATTGGGACCAGACTGGTGGTTCTTTCCCTGCTTTCGAGGAGAAGAACGACACCCCCGTCAACCCCATCATTGTTGGATAAAGGAGAGGGACGGAATATATAAGGGGCTGGTTGTTTATGCTATTTCCTATTTTCTTTATTTCCTCCAGTTTCAGCGCTGTCTCTGTATTCTGTTCTTCGTGGTGTGGAGAAAAAGCCATTTTAAGCATTATTGTAGTTCGCCTTACTCCTCTTCTGCCTACTATTCTCATTTACCATTATTATTAGCAGTAGTAGCATTATTACTATTGTTATTATTGTTATTATTATTGCTATTTTATATTCACATGAGCTGGATATACACCCCAGACAAGGAGGGGTGGGGCTTGGCGGCTTGGATCGGTTGGTAGACACTCATCCCCTTTTTTCTGTAAAATGCAACCCCTCCCTAGCTAGCTAGCTAGCTAGCTAGCTAGCTAGGGAGGTGGCTAGCTAGCTAGCTAGCTAGCTAGGTGACTAGCTAGCTAGCTAGCTAGGTGGCTAGCTAGGTGGCTAGCTAGCTAGGTGGCTAGCTAGCGGTGGAGGCAGCAGCGGGCCCCTGAAAGGGACGGCCGTTGTAGCACCATCGATGTTTTAACCCTAAACCCTAAACCCTAAACCCTAGGAGCCCGTTGATATCCTAGAGTGAGGGTTTAGGGTTCAGGCTCCCGTAGGGGAGATGCGGCCTTCTTTTAAGGCAACTCCTTTGAGGGTTTATTGGGGGGTCGATTTGCTGTGGGGTTTGCTACGGGGCACAGGTGAGGGTTTAGGGTTTAGGGTTTGGAGCGGAAGCCGTGAGGGTTTACGGTTTACAGGAAAGCCTAGGGTTTAGAGGGGAGCCTGAGGGTTTACATTTAGCGAGTGACAAGTCATACAAAAGAAGAACAGTTAGAGCCCAAGCTCCCCTAAACCCTAAACCCTAAACCCTAGGGCTGAGGGGGGAGGTACTGGAAGTTTAGCAGCTCATTCTGAGGGTTTACGCGTCTAGGGTTTAGGGTTTGTGTTGTAGCCATACAAAGTGTCGAGCGAAGCCCTGACCCCGACGGCTGCTTCAGGGTTTAGGGTTTAGGGTTTAGGGTTCCAGAGTAGAAGGGGGGGCGGCTAGGGTTTCTGCCCCCGCCTTGAAACCCAAATCTATCTCTGAAATTGAAGGGGGCCCCCAGGGTACGATTTGAACTTCTGCGGGGGGCCCACCTCCTTTCGGGTTGAATGGGGGGCCCCTCGGTGGCAGGCGCCACGTCAACAGCTTCATCACCCTGAAGCAGCAGCAGCAGCAGCAGCAGCAGCAGCAGAAGCAACAGGTCCTAAGCTTTATAGGGATACAGCCTGTGTTTCGCTGCTGCGGGTTTGGGCTAGGGATTGCACAATACAGGTCTAGGGTTTAGGGTTTAGGGTTTAGGGTTTGGGGTGTACATGCAGCTCCTTCCACATCCGCACAGCCGCGAGGACGGCCCCCACTTTGTCGCTCTCTACGTCAATATAGGCTTTGCTGCAGCAACAGCAGCAGCAGCAGCAGCAACAGCAGTAGCAGCAGCAGCAAAAGCAGCAGCAGCAGCAACAGCAGCAGCAGCAAACAGATAGCTCCCAGTTTATGCGGGCGAGAAAGAAGCAGAGACAAAACAAAAGCCGCGGGGACGGCAAGGCAGCAGCAACAGCAGCAGCAGCAACTGCAGCAGCAGCAGCAAGGCTAGCAACACCACTAAGTGCAGCAGCAGCAGCAAGTGCAGCAACAGCAGCAAGTACAGCAGCAGCAGAGCAGCACCAAGAGCAGCGGCAGCCGCAGCAAGTGCAGCAGCAACAGCAGCAGCAAAAGCAGCAACAGCAACAGCAACAGCAACAGCAGCAGCAGCAGCAGCAGCAGCAGCAGCAGCAGCAGCAGCAGCAGCAGCTGACGTTCTGTAGAAGGGGTGTATTTTGGTTTCTCCCCTCCGCCATGAAGTTTGGAGTTCTGGGTGCTGCTGCACAACATCACTAAACCTGCAAAAAGATAATTAATAAAATAAATTAAAATAAATTAAATATATTAAATTCAATTCAATTGTATTAAAGTAAATTAAGTAGATTAAATTAAATTAAGAATGTTTATTAAATTAACAACCAGAAGAAACACATATGTGCAAATAGAACTATAACTATAAATATAAATACAAGTATCAATATATACATGTAAATAAGTATAAATAGAACTATAAATATGAATATAAATATAAATATAAACAAATATAAATATAAATATAAATATAAATATAAATATAAATATAAATATAAATATAATTATAAATATAAATATAAATATAAATATAAATAAATAATAAATATAAATATAAATATAAATATAAATATAAATATAAATATAAATATAAATATAAATATAAATATAAACATAAATACAAATATAAATATATATATTACAGAATCTTTTTATCGGCGTTTTTCTTACTGTGCTCCAAGTGGGCCTAACTGAGGTGCCTATACACCTGAATTCCCTTTCCCTCCTTACCATCCTTCGGCGTCATTAAACCCTTGCCATTCTTTTTCTTTCTTCAGCTCCAAGGTAGTGTCCCCTGGGCGCCAAGTCAGAAGCGAATGGCTAGGCAACTCCTGAGCCAAACCCTAAACCCTAAACCCTAAACCCTAAACCCTAAACCCTAAACCCTCGATTTCTAGACGCCGGGTCTACAGGGCTGAGACTTAAGCCCAGCTAAAGCTGTAGGGTTTGGCCGCATCTAGGGTTTGGAACCGCGCTAGGGTTTGGGGTTTCTCGAGGGCTTAGGGTTTAGGGTTTAGGGTTTAGGGTTTAGGGTTTGACCTTGAGGCCCGCAGCCACCGCCAGCACCCGCGCCAAAACCTCCTCTGTTTGGACTTTTTCTTCTTTTGCCCTCCGCAGCAAATCAGCAGCAGCAGATAAAAAGAAAGGCATTACTGAGCCTTCTACTTCATCCACTTGGCGGGTGGTTCTAGCAGCCTGTCCAGGAAAAACAAACCCTAAACCCTAAACCCTAAACCCTAAACCCTCCACCGCGTCTAGGCCACCGCTACCTAAAAACCCTAAACCCTAAACCCTAAACCCTATAAACCCGGAACTGAGAAGTAGAGAAATAGAGATAGGGTCGGAGGCTATACACTCGAATGCAGTTTGAAAACCACCACCGCCTCTTCTCGAGGCATTAGGGTTTAGGGTTTAGGGTTTAGGGTTTAGCGTACTGTAGCCTCCATCACCTCCTTAATGCTGGGCAGCTCGCGACGCTCAAACCTGCAACAAGAGCCAAACCCCAACTCAAAACCCTAAACCCTAAACCCTAAACCCTACACCGTGCACCCCAGACCCTAAACCCTAAACCCTAGCCCAGACCCCCGTCTCCCTTCGTGTCTCTGAGCGCTAAACCAACCCAACCACCGCAAAGCAGCAGGACGTAAGGAGTCCAAGAGAAAAGGAAGAGAAAGAAAAAAAGAAAAGGAGGAAAAGGAGGAAAAGGAAGAAAAGAAAAAAAGGAAGAAAGCCTACCGAATGCCGCAACTGCGCTCAATTTCCCGAACCCTAAACCCTTGCTGCGGCAGGTGCAGCAGCAGCGACAAACCCTCACGCCCAGCACGGCCAGTTCTCCCGCTGCGGTGGATGAAAGAGGCACTGTCTTGCGGCAGACCCAAGTGCACCACCTGCAGCAGCAGCAGCAGCAGCAGCAGCAGCAGCAGCAGCGACAGCAGCAGCGGCGGCAGCAGCAGCAGCGGGGGCGAGAGAGCGGCAGCAGCAGCAGCAGCAGCGGCAGCAGTAGAGGCAGTAGCAGCGGCAGCAGCAGCAGCG
>HG712669.1:16190-32544 GCA_000499725.1 Eimeria brunetti | reverse complement strand
ATATATATATATATAATATATATATATATATATATATATATATATATATATATATATATATATATATACAACGTATACTAAGTAATTGTCTATATTACATAATATTATTTTAATAAGAATACACGCTGATACAAAATGCATAGTGTTAAGACAAACAGATCCTTACATCTGCTTGCTGCTGCTGTGTCTTTCTTTTTCTGAAAAGAGAATAAAATAAAATAAAATAAAATAAAATCTAGATGCTGGTAATAGTATACTTCGTCCGTCTTTATACGTTTGCTGCTATATCAGTACACAGGCGACGACAGCAAATATACAAAATAGAAAATAAAATAATAAAATTAATTCATGTGAACTTCACGACAAAACAAAACGAAATAGTTCGGTAGGGGTCTTTCTGAGAGCTGCACGTACACCTCGTCACACGCCAGGTGTATATTGCATTGACCAAATCAATTGATTTTTATTTCAAATAAAACACAAAAAAGCAAAAAAGAGAACAAGAGGGATGCCTGTCTGCTGTACAGACACCTGGAGGCGATGGGAGACTAAAGGTCCCGCATATGCGACAAGACCTGCAGCAGGAGATAAGAAGAATGCAAAAGAATTAAAATAGAATAAATTTGACTAATTAATATATAATGGCATATGTCTATTATGAAACTGCTGCTTTTCTGTTTCACTTGTTTTCTTCACGTATCCTCTGCCCTTCTGTTTTGTCTTACCATTGCGCATATATCTCCTTTTGTCGTAGGCTGCTGCCGCCCCTTATTGCTTTTCTTTTTCTTTTCCTTTCGTTTCTTTTGCTTCCTTGCTGGTTTCTTGGGGGCCTGTTCGCCCTTGAGAGCCGAATCGCCTCGTGTTGCTGCTGCTGCTGCTGCTGCTGCTGCTTTGAGGGGAGATGGTCTCAGTGTGTCTTTGGCTATTGCAGGCCTGCGAATGCGCGAGGTGTAGTCCCTCTTCGGCATAAACTGTTCATAGAACTTTTGTTCCATATATTCCTTTATTCGATCGCGCTGCCCTCCTTTTCCCTCTTTTGCATTTGTTTGGTTTTTCTCCTTACTCTTCGTCTTCTTTAGCTCCTGCAGCGGCCCGCGGCAGGAGCCGCTTATTGCCGCCGCAGGCTTCATGGTGGGCTGGGCGACTATTAGTGAGGCTTTTAAATAAATTCAAAGCAGAAAAAAATGTCTTAAATCATGGTGAGGAGCTAATTCAAACTTCCGGTGTACCGACACCTCGGCAATCGACCGAACGGATTTCCTTCTTCTGCATAAAAAGAAGGGGAAAAGGGGAGAAACCTCCGAAATTATTTTCAATTTCCGTGAAATTTTATCCCTTTATTCCTTTAATTTGCTTAACTTCGCCGAATATTCCATTTTAATTCCGCTTTCCACCGTCGACGCCGCGCATGCAGCAGCTTCCAACGGCAGCGGCTGCAGTAGCTGTTGCCTCCCGTCCTTACAGATCTCGCCTTAAATCTTCTTCCTTCGCTCAAAAATTGATAAATATATGAATTACTTCGTTAATTAGTATTCATTTATTTGAAATTCTATGTGAGATGATAGAATAGAGCCCTCCCTCCCCGTGAAAGCTGCGCCCCAGCTGCGGCCATACAGAACACCAACTCCTTACATTGACCCTCCTTCGCCGAATTCTTCACAAGTCCTCAACTAACTATGAAAAGCGGAAGAGGCGGAGGAGCGGGCGGAAGCGACACAAGGAAATGGGTCAGAGACGGGACTGAGCGCCACGGTAAGTGAATGGTGAAAACAGCAAACAGCAGTATCATCTTGAGGGATGGAATTTTTTCCTGTTTTTCTCCTTTTATTTGCATTTCTTATCAATTACTCCCTCCTCAGTTTGGTGTCTATTAGCTTGCTCCCATTCCGCTTGTTCGTCCGTCTGCATTAACTTCCGCTATTCCCTCTTCCACCTTTTTCGCTCTTAGCCGCACCTCCAGCAGCAGCAGCAGCACCTCCTGCTCCTGCTCCTGCTCCTGCTCCTACTCCTACTCCTGCTCCTACTCCTGCTCCTACTCCTGCTCCTGCTGCTGCTGCTGCTGCTGCTGCTACTACTGCTGCTGCTCCTGCTGCTGGTGCTGCTGGTGCTGCTGCTGCTGCTGCTGGTGGTGCGCCCAGCAGTGAGCATCCCGTCCCCGCTGCTTTGGTTTCTGCGCCCAGGGCCGGTGACGTCGGAGCCGCCGCTGTACCCGCCTAACCCCAACATCGAAAGGGCGGCCGAGTTGGACGATGCTGCTGCTGCTGCCGTCTTGGCGTACCGTCTGCTGACGAACCACTGGCGTACGGCGGAGTGCTGCATCCCGGAGAAGAGCAGCAAACTTGCGGGCCGGAATTACTCCATTTCGAACGAGACCTGTGCCTTCGACTACGAGGCCCAGAAGGAAGCCATAGTATCCTACTGCGGCAGCCAGTTCTTCCCCGCTGAACTGCTGCAGACCCGGTTCGTTAGAGTCCAAAGGGGCGCCAGCAGAGCTGCTGCTGACAGCAAGAGGCACAGACTTAAGGAAATGGAAAAAAAAGAAGACGAAAATAAAGGAAACGAAGACAAAACACAAAACCCACAAAACGATGGAAACGCTGAAGGTTGGGCTGCTGCTCTTGTTGTTGATGCTGATGCTTTTCCTGCTGATGCTGTTGCTGCTGTTGCAGTTGCTGCTGCTGCTGTTGCTGCTGCTGCTGCTGCAGCTGCTGCTGCTGCTGCTGTTGCTGCTACATTTCCTCTTTTCAAGAGGCTAAGAGCGGTAGTCGAGAATCCAGGGAGGCTCCGCTGTTTTGTTTTCGTTTACATTTTTGTTTCTTCTCCTTGGCTTTCTCCCCTGCAGACGACTTGTTTGCGGCGGAGGATGATGACTTCGGGGGCGATGACTACGCCCACGATTACTACGCAGATGAAGAGATCGAGGACCACATGGACGATGGCGACGATGGGGGCGTTCTGTAGAGTGGCCGACTGCGGAATATATTATTTGCATTCTACTTCTGCTTTTTTATCGCAACTCCATCACAAACACAGACGAGAAAGGCTGCTCCGGCGGCTGTAACGGCTGCCAACAACCGATACAACGAACCCTAATGTGCCTTGAGGGTTTATGAGTCCGTTAACGCTCAAGGGGTTCTGTGGCTGTAGCCATACACTCGCATTTCTATACGGAATGCCCCCCATGGGGTTGCCTGCTCCCTCGTCGGTTCCACTTCTGCGGCTGCGGGGGGAGCTGGCGCCATCTTTTTTTTTGTTTACGACAGTTATTTGAACTAATTCCCTTGTAAATGTGTTGGAATGTTTAAGCAATAGTAGAAGAAACGAATGTCGAAGAACAGCCTCGGCTCTGTTTCTGCAGTGGAGCTGCACTGACAAGCGCATGGGATAGCGGGGGGTAGAGCAGTTGCATATTTCAAGTCTTAGACGTAGAATACACCTGAAAATGATACATAAAGAAGGAACAATGCATGCAGCCGGCCTATTCTGCATGTTTTCCTCGCTTTAGTGGCGAGATCACCTTCATCATTTTGTTCATAGCTCGGGTGTACGTACAGTGGCGGAACTTTGCGGATTGAAGTCGCTGCCTTCTCTTGAGGGTTCGATCGAGTTTCCTCCCGTCCAGGGAGTTTCGATACACTCTTCTATTTGTTTACTTAATTATATCGTGCTTTTTGTGCTTTCTATCATGAGGGTGGCTCTGGGCGGCGCAGTATCCCTGGCCGTGTCAGTGGTGGTCTCGCTGACGTGTAGGTGCAGCTGTCAAGAAACCTCCGCAGATTTCTACACCTTTAACGATGCCTCTGCCACTTCTTCTTTCGGGTTGGGTTTCGAGGCGGCCCGCGCGCTGCAGCCGGGCAGCGGCTACTGGTCGAGTGCTGGAGAGCACGCCTCTGACGAACAAGGTACATGAAGCACCACCAGGCTTAGCATGAAATGCATTGCATGCATGCATCAAAGAAAACAACAAAACTAAAATTGGTGCATTCGTCAGTATCGTGGAGCGGAACGCTGGATACACCCGGGAGAATCAAAGGCGTTCGAATTCGCTGGGAATACGCACCGCAGGTGCATGCAGTCTTAGTCTCATTTTGATGGTTATTTATTTTCTCAATGAACCACTGGTGCAGGAAGTGGAAGTATCGACATCTGCTGACGGCCAAAACTTCTTCGTGATAGTCCCGTGGCGGCCTACAGCTGGGACAGGGGGTGGGTCGTTTGTTGGAATTCTGTTTATTGCGAATTGAATTTTATTTCACTACATATTTTATTTCTGTTTCCTTCTAAGCATCCTTTGAGGAAGTAATCCCCTTCAACACCCCCCAAGAATGCCGCGTCATCGTCATAACAATGCGAAAACCAACAAACGAATTTTTTGGCATCAATCAAATTACTCCCATCGGCGCTGGCCAGCCAATGTTCATGATCATAGCCGGCATTTCAAGTCCCGCAGGCGATATGTGTTTAGAGGTAAACCCTAAACCCTAAACCCTAGACCCTAAACCCTAGAAATTAATGGCATTCGCTTCTGCAGGTGGAAGGAGGAAAAGTCAACCAAGAAGGAGCCAGAGTCCTACTCAACTTCTGCGAAGACGCCATCGCAGCGGCAGATGGGCGCGTAAGCGTATAGCCTCTAAACTCTAAACCCTAAACCCTAAACCCTAAACCCTAGACTTGACCATGTTTATTTGCCTTCAGGAGTTGTGGCAGACGAATCCACAGGCGCAAATCGTCAGCCCTCTAAGCAGCCCTCCTCGCTGTCTTGTGCTGCAGGGAGGAGATACCACTGGTGGGTTTCTTTGTCTGCAGCAATATGACGACTATATATTCTGAGGCATATCCTGCTGCTGCTGCTGCTGCTGCTGTTGCTGTTGCTGCTGCTGTTGCTGCTGCTGCTGCTGGTTCTGCTGCTGCTTCTCAGACGGCGGTTCTCTGGTATTATCGAATTGTTCTCGTGCCCTAGAAGAAGGCGACGGCCGTTCGGGTTGGACCTTTCAGGGAAATTCGCAGCTGCGAATTTCCTTGAACGGGGTTTGGTGTTTGAGCCAAAGAAATGCAAATGGGGCTTCTGCAGGATTCGTAGACTTAGTCGGAAGCGCGGGGGTCACGGCGGAGGCCAGCAGCAGCGAAGACGAAGCCCATGGACCCCAGAAGGCAATCGACAGAAATTCAGATACCGCCTGGGAGTCCCAAAGTTTTCAAGAAAAAGATGAATTTCCTGTCACCCTAGATCTCAACTTAGGTGCGGATGAAGGGCTTATTGAGCTTATGCGTGTTGTTTGTATTTACATAATATTTATTGCTCGAATTAATTATTCAAACCCGCGTCGGGGGATTGGATTCATCCCGTGTGAAGGAATACAATCCGTATTCTGCTGCCGGATAGGACCCGTACTCAGCGGCCTTATGAGGGATTAAAACAACAAAAAAACAACCAATGCATGCATGCTTGCATGCAGGTTGAGGGTTTTTAATTTCTTTTTCTTTTTCAGGGAAAGTTGTGCGACTGACAGCCGCAAGGATTGAATGGGCGAAACCCGCGTTGGCCTATACAATTCAAGTCAGCACTGACAACACCACCTTCGTGTAGGTCTATTTTCTTCTCATTCTTTCTTTTTGGCTTTTGTTTGAATGTCTTCGTTTGACTGTATTCATCTGCGCATATTGCTTCTCTTTTCCCAACTCAACTTTTTTCCCTGTGCATTCACCATTTTCTTCTTGCCAGTTTACTTCTTGTGCATTGATCTTCATTTGTTTCCATATTCAATTGGCTGTTTGCGTATATCCATATTTGGTTTCCTTCTCTGCTTCACTTGCATTCGTATTCATGTCCCTCATACACACCAATAACCTTTTTTCTCTTTCTATTTTTCAGCTGGTATTCTGCGCTTTCAAATTCATCTTCTTCATACACCCTTCGTTTTATTTATCTTTGTGTTCTTCTTTTCGCTCCATTCATTTTCTTTGTGTTCGAACCTTCCCCCCGGTTTTCTGTGCATGCACATTCACCTCCTCACACACTTTGTTTCTAATTTTTCCAATTCGTTTTATTTTGCTGCAGAGATGTAGTGCAAAACGAGGCGAATCCGTCTTTTTCTACGAAGGATCCTCTGGACGGGGTTTCCGCCCAAATCGTTCGAATTCGCATGCAGCGGCCTCACCCTCGCCTTGGCCTCTTGGGAGAAAGCAGTTCATCTTTATCATCGTCTTCTTCATATTCTTCATCTTCAGCACCATTAGAAAGCCAGTTGAATGAAAACAAATACCGCTATGCGATTCGCGAGGTCCATCTCTTTGCAAATAAACTTGAACCGGCGGTGGCCGAGTGCAAAGACGCTGCGAATTCAGACGATGCTCGCGATAAATATTTTATTTATTACGTTTCAAACTTTGACGGCAGCTTCGCTGAGAAGGCAGCTTCTGTGGGAGTAGATGTTATTGCAAAGAGGAACTCGCTGCAGCAGCTGGCAGCAAAAGTCGAGGAGCTGTTCGGCGATATGGAAAACTGCCAACAAGAAAAAAACCAACAACAGCAGCGCATGCAGTTTCTTAGACACAGTGCAGGGCAACTCCTTGCCAGTTTTCACGCAGCTACACAAAAGGTAAAAGCCGTTGCTGCAGCGCAGACGATACCCGGTATGTCTTTCTCGTTTCACCTCAATCTCCCTCTTGATTTGGTTTCTCTTCATTTCCTTTCTCTTCGCTATTCAGGAGACGCAGCAGAGCTTCCTGCCGTCGACTGTTACTCGATAAAGCAGAAGACCGCGCATGCAATTTCTGGCTTTTATTGGTATTTCCTCTCCCGTTCAGTCCAAAGAACAACGCCAAAAATATAGAAAAAAACACTCGATCTCTGTCTCTTTTCTGCAGGGTCCAGCCCCGCTGTTCTAACAAGCCTCTGCGCGCCTACTGTGACATGGAAACAGCCACATTAATTTTTGTTTTATTAAAGGCAGATATACCGCGAGCCGGGAATCGAACCCCGGGCCTCCTCTCCTCAGTCGTTGACCTTCGCCTTGCCTGTGGGTCAGTCGGCCTCGAGGCCTTCGTCCCTAAGGGGCTCTCCCAGCTGAAAGGCGCAGTACGGGCCCTCAAACTCATGGGTAAGGAAAGGGTCATAAGGATAAATATAGCTAAGTAGCTATATATCTATCTAACGATATACCTACATATCTATATCTGTGTGCGTATCTACATCGTTATATACATATCTACATCTATCTATATCTACAGTTATATCTGTGCACAAATATATTTCTATATTACATTTATGGGTATGCATACTTATATGATGTGTATATGTATGTATGTAGACATATTTAGCACATACACACACACACACACACCGATTTCTATCATGTATACTCTTATGTTTATAAATGCACAATATATAATTTATCATTTATTGCAACATTGTCTTCATTCAGGGGTTGATATGGAGGGCGAAGAAGGCATCCCAATAGCTTACGACCGCGGCTGCAGTTTTGGGGCCTGCACTTCAACTTTTTACGATTTGTTTGATGGTTCCATGGACCTTACAAGCCTCGTGCTTTCTTTTGCTGCAGCAGATAGTGCTGCTGCTGCTTCTCTGGACACGGCAGGTAAGGACAGAGGGGCTTTGTTGTGCTGCTGCATGCATGCAGCTGCTGCTGCTGCTCTATTCTTCTTTTTCAGGATTCGGCAGAGCCAGCGGAAACAAAATGAGTTACTTTGCCTTGGCCTCAACGCCCCTCGCTGCTATCCTCTGCTCGACTGCCTCAACAGGAGAAGCTGAACAATCGTACGATGCATTTCTGTATTATTGTGTCTATCTTGTATTTGTCTCTATCTGTCTCTATCTGCCCCTCTATATCTGTCCATTTCTGTATTGTTGTGTCTATCTTGTATTTGTCTCTATCTGTCTCTATCTGCCCCTCTATATCTGTCTAAGTATCTGTTTATCGAACTGTCTTCATTCTATGCGTCTGTCTATTTATCTGCATATCTTCTTCTACCTTGTGGTTGTTTATTGACTTGCGCTTGTCTCTTTTCCCTGTTCGTTTGTTTCTTTGTTTCCTTCTGTCTCCTTCGTTGTCTCTCGTGCTTTCTTTTTTAATTTTTGCGCCTCTGGGTTTCTGCCTCTTGGTGCTTAATTAGCTGGGCTTCATTTGTTTGTTTATTTACGTATTTACCTGCTCATTTGTTTATTTCCCTTTTTTGTTCATTTGCTCCTTCCCTCGCCCCTTTGCTCATTTGCTTGCCTATTCGTTTTTTCTTTTGTCTATCTGTTTGCTTGCTCTCTTATTTGTTTATTTGCTTGCTTATTTTTTCGTCTATTTGTTTATTTTTGCTTATTTATTTATTTTTATGTTTGTTTGTATATATCTAATTTTGTTTCTGTCTTTAGGCCAGCTCTTCCTTTGGGTTGCGAAGACGTGATGGAGGGCCACGCTGCGTTTAAGTGCAGTTTGAACGTAAGAAGAAAACATTGTTTTATTTTTGTTTTATTCCCTTCGCCGCAGCCGTCTGATATATTATTTGATTTGACTGAAACTGACACAGACAAACCTGCTCGTTGAGTGCCCCTCGGGGTGTACATACGGCAGCAACTCAGCTGCTGTCTTCGGCTCTGCTGCTGTTTTTTCTGAGCGCAGCAGCATATGTAGAGCAGCAGTGCATGCAGGGCTGATTAAAGAAGGGGAAGGAGGAAGGTTTATTGTCTCTGTTGAATCTCCGCTTCTTTCCTTTCAAGGTTCGAGACAAAATGGGGTTGAGTCTAAATCGTTAGAGCTGCCAGAAGGAGATGGAACAAGAAGCATGCGCCTTTCTAAGATCATGGAGGTATTGCCCTTTCTTTCTTCTTTCCTTTTTCCCCGCTTTTACTTCTTTTCATCGATGCATGCATGCATGCATGCATGCATGCGGCTGCACAGGAATGCCCAGAAGGGCCAGCAGAGGGGTCTTCTACCTCTTCGCCTTCTCTCCTGCATTCACCGCCCCTTTCTTCTTTCGTAGAACTCTCACCGCCCCTTTCCTTTGGCCCTTCTTTATCTCCCCCGCCCTACGACCCTGCACTGGCAGCAGCTACGGAGGCTGCTAAGGACCGCATCAGTAGGTGTTTAATTTCTACGCTTGCATGCAAGAAAGCAGAACAAATGGAGTACACGTATTATTTGTTCTTTCTCTTTTGCTGCAGTGGCTACACACGGCATTGACCCCGTAGCCATAAAGGAAGCCAAAGAAGAAGCTGGAGTGACAGTAGGCGAGGCGAGGAAGCGCGTTAAGCCGACAGAACAAATCAACGACAGTCTGTTTGCCGAGGCCGTTCAGCTGTACGTACACCCCAGTGCAACTAGTCTCTATGAACACACCATCGCATGCATTTGGGCTTGCATTTGTGAATGCACCAATGATAACCATAAAAATGCATGCATGCATTTTAGCAACAATAATTGCATGTATGCATGCATATATGCATGCATACATTTATTTTCCGACTTGCATGCAATGGTCGAAATGGGAACAGGTTCAGGGAAGTGGAAACCTTGACAAGCCAGGTGCTTGCTGCCTCAGGCGCAGCAGCAGCACGGCTGCAGTACCTGCAGCAGGAGCTGCAGCAGCTGGAGGAGACGCATGCACTGCAGCGGGGGTTTGAAGACTACACGCTGCTGCCGCAGGAGACGGAATTTGCGAAGGAGTTCACCGTCGAGGACTGTCCGTACACCCGAGGCGGGCCCAGCCACTGGGGCTTCGCTGCCCTCGTCGCCCAGCACAGAAATGTATTTGGGCAGTCGATGCCCATTAAGGGGATAGGCGAATTGCAGGGGACCTTTGCTTTCTTGCGGAGACGCAAATTCTACGACTTTGTCCTCAGAGTCCAGTTTCTAGTGAGCCATTCATTTATATATTTATATATATATATATATATTTACGCTTCCGTAAACCCCACAAATACTTGTGCCTTTGCATGCATGCGTTGGGTGTGAGAAGAGAATATGAGTTTATTTTTTTGGTGTTTTTCCTCCAGCCAATGGGCAGTGGGGATGTAGGCATTGGCTTTCGCATGCAAGATAGAGACAACGGCTTCATGCTGCTGCTGCAGCAGCACAGCGGCAGCAAGAAATTAATTCGAATAGAGAAAGGAGAGAAAGAAATAATTGCAAAAAGACAAGACGGGGGCTTTGTTCAGGGGGTGTGGCAAAACGTTAAAATTCAGACGATGATGGGACATATAAAAATATGCGTAGGGGAGGAGACAGAAGAAGAAGCTGAAGTACTGACGTAAGAAGAATAAATCTTATTTTTACAAAATTAACCCTTTATATAGGGGTTAAATAAAGTTAAATATATAAGTGGTTCTATTAGGAGTAAACCCAATTTTAGCCGTATATGTATAAGGGCTAAGTAAAATTAAACAAATACATGCTTCTATTAAGGATAGATAACAGAGTCTGTGAAATATAATACTATCTTACAATAGCTCTAATAGAGTCTATCTAATGCAATTATATGATCCCTTTTAAATAAAGGCAAATAAAGTCCCATATACTAATCCAACGCATGCATCACAACAAACACATCCTTATAAAACAAACAAACTGCTGCTTGCACACCTCAATACTCTACATTTATATTTCTCTATAGTATCCATAAAACCTACAGGATATATTGAATATAGTATTCACGGAGCATATATATAAATATATAAATATATACTATACAACTAGAGATATATATATATACATAAACATATATTTCTATACAGGGCTTTAGATGAGCGTTTCATGTCTGGGACGATTGCATTTTTCTCTTCTGGAATGCAAGACGGCGTCTACTTTGACAATTTCTCTGTTGAGGCCTCTCCCTGCCAGCAGCAGCAGCAGCAGCAGCAGCCGCCTCTGCCTCCTCTTTGTTCTTTGTTTGTCGAGAGCTACTTCAGCAGTGTCAGCAAACTCTATGAAATATTCGATGGAAGAGATAAGGGAGAAAACGTGGGGCTGTGGGAATACAAAGTAAGAAGCCTGCATGCAACTAATGCATTATTCTTAATGTCATTTATAGCCATTTATAGCCCAATATAATGGAAAATATTATAAGTAATACTACATTATGGGCTGTGTCGGAGAAAACAATATAATACATTATAATAATACAATATGCAGTGGAATAAAATATAATACACCCGTATACAGCTGCAATTACGTACAACTACTGCATATTTATAAATATAATATGGTATATAATAAGACAATATATACTATACTATATAGTATTATAATAATAAAGTCAATTACATATAAAAAACAGTATAATGCACTATCTAAATCTACATCTAATAATGCATATACCTGTATCTAGATCTAAATATATTTATACATTTATCCGTCTATTTATCAGGATAGAGTAAGAGGGCGCAACAGAGTGTTGGCTCAGTTGCATGCAGTGAAAGATGCTGAAGAAGTTGGGACCCTCGCAATCCTTAAAGGCGGGAGAACCTGTAAAATATTCATGACTTTTCTTTTTTTGATTTTTGTGTCTCTACTTAGTTCCTTCCTTGTTCTTTTGTTTGTTTGTTTGTTTGCTTTGTCTTCTTCCTTTTTCCTGCCTGTCTCTCTTTGATTGTTTCTTTTGTCGTTTTGTTTGTTTATTCCTTTGTCTATTTATTTGCTTTTTTGTTGGTTTTTTCTTTGTTTATTAAGAATCCGAATGTTCCCTCCTTACCCTTCATACAATACTACCAATGTGTAGTATATATACTATATATAATATACTATATATAATATGTGTACTATATATAATATATAATATATATAATATTTTTAATTCTATTAATGACTTGTGTCAGGCAGCAGCGGCCGCCTTTCTTTTGACTTTTTGCCTGAGTGCACTGGCGGCACAATTGGCGCTGTTATTCGATTTTCTTCGCAAGACAATTATACGACTGTTGACGCCACAGCTACAGAGTCAGAAGGGAGGGGGATTATAAAATATATTACTCTACTGTTGCTGCTGTTGGTATTGTTGTTGGAGTCGTTTTTGTTACTAGTGGCCTTGCTGTCTTCGTTGTTTCCTTTTTGCTGCTGTTGCTGCTTTTGTTCCTGTTTCTGTTATTCGTATGTTAGTGTTCTGTTCCCAATGCGCCATTGCCTCTCGCTTGTCTCATTTCTTCTCTAACAATAATCCTAATCCTAATAATAATAATAACAATAATAATGGTAATAATAATAATAATAATGATAGTATTAATAATAATAACAGCGATAATAAAGTTTATTATTGTGAGTACAATAAAACTAATAATAACGGTTATAATAAGGAATATTACAACAAATAAAATATCGACAGTGGTAATGGAAACAAAATAACGAACATTCGGCAAAATAGTAATAATTCCTTTTCCCAGGCTGCGTGTGCGCGTGATAACGGAAAGAAAATCACAAGTTGTATCGAGGGCCCCCTTTTCTATGGAGTTGAACAAATGGCATTCTATAGAAATTTTCTTTGACGACAGTCGAATAGCAGCAAAGGCGAAAAACCCCCAGGGAGAAACCTTCAAAATATACACTGCAACTCCAGCACAAACCAGCAGCAGCAGCAGCAGCAACAACAACAGCAGCAGCAGCGGTGAAGGTGTTGGGCTTTCTGCTTTTAACTGCGGGGGGGTTGCCTTCGACGGATTTCATATGTCTCCTTTCGCCTCAGAACTCGAAGGCCCCATCTTCCCTTCATTCAGAAACACCAATAAACACAAACACCAAAAGCACAACATATGGTGAGCCCCTGCTGCTGCTGCTGTATGCATGCATGCATGCATGCATGCGTCTATGCACTACGTTAGCCTGAAACGAAAACAGCAGCAACTGCATGCAGACATGCATGCATGCGTGCTGCTGCTGTTGCATGCATGCACAGCAGCAGCTCTGACTTCTTTGTCTTGCATGCAATGGATATTTCTTTCTTCAGGCTTCAGTGCGCCTCTAGCGGCCATTTCTTGCTGCGGCGGCAGCAGTGCGCTATGATGCACAGCAGCAGCAGCGACGAGCAGCGTCTGGGGTGTATATCCAACTACTGCGATGAATGCTGCTCTTTTCACACTAGTCTCCTTTCTGTTTCTCACAAGAATCAATGCGAGAGCCAATGTGTGGCTACGGACGAAGCAGCAAAAGAGACAGAAAAAAAATTCAACGAGAAGGTGCTGCGCTGCATGCAGCAGCGCAGCAGCAGCGACAGCAACACCCCTGCCGCCCTCTGCTCCCCAGTATGTCTATTTTTGCATGCAGGTAAAACACAAATAATAATCTAATAAACCAACAGGACGATGCAGACTGTCTGCTGCAAGCCTGCCACCTCTGCTGTCTCGACAGCAGCGCACCAGCAGCACCAGCAGCAGCAGCAACAGCAGCAGCAGCAACAGCAGCAACAGCAGCAACAGCAGCAACAGCAGCAACAGCAACGGCAGCAGCAGATGCTGATGACAGCCAGCACTGGCAGCAGCAGGAGGCAGAGGAGTGCAAGACCCGCTGTGCCCTCTTAGACCCTTCTGTGAAATCCGTGCAGCTAATGGAATTATAAAATGGAATAAAATAATAAACTTGATAAGAATTAGACTAATAAAATAATAATAATACGCGAGACAGCAGCAGCAGCAGCAGCAGCAGCAATTGCATGCCTTCTGCTGCCAAGCCAGTCGGCTACTATCCACCCCACCGCTTGCCTCTTCCTTTTCTTCTTTTTCTGTGTTTGTTAATATTTTGTTCAAAGTTTGAAATAAACAAATAAATTAAAAATAAAACTAGGGTTTGAACGCTTTCTTTATCTTTTTTCCTCTCCCCCCGTTCTTTTCTCCCGCTGCTGCGCGCTGCATGCATGCAGCAGCTGCAGCAGCAGTTGCATGCATTCTGCTGCTGACTGTGTAAATTACACCCCGATGATTTCTTCTTCTTTTCTTCTTCGCATGCAGCGGGTTAAAACCCTACAGGCGGACGCCTAAGTGCGGCTGCTGCTCCTTACTTCCCTTTCCTCTGCTGCTGCATGCTGCTGCATGCTGCTGCATGCTGCTGCATGCTGCTGCATGCAACTGGCCTCTTGCTGCTGCCGCTAGAAGCTGAAGGCCCACATACACCCAGGCCAATACATATATCCCTATAACCCGCCGCCCCTGCCGCTACAACTGCAGCAGCCGCTGCTGCTGCCGCCCGTGCTGCTGCTGCTGCTGCTGCTGCTGCTGCGCTGCAGCAGCTCGGATGCTGCTCTGGCCCCCTTCTCCTTCTACAGGCTGCAGCGAAAATGAAAAACAAAAGTGAAAACCCCAGCTGGAGGGAGCTCCCCAGCAAGGAGCAATCAATCTTCAAACACATGATGGTGAGTGTATATACTTCATTAATAGATATATATATATTATATTTACTTCATTAATATATATATACATATGTATATATATATGTACTTCATTAATATATATTTATACATATGTATATATATCTGTTGAAGTAGGTATAAACCATATATATATATCTTTTATTGATGTCTTTATAGATTTAATACATATGTATTAACTTAAAATAAATATCAGTAAAAGAAATATATATATATTTTGTAGGGTTTAGGGTTTAGGGTTTGCGTGTAGTGTGGTTATATATGACGGCTTATGAATATCGTGTTCATATTTGAATATGATGTATTTTTGTTTCCCGATTTTTTAAATTTGATTTTCTCTACTTTCTCTTGCATGCGTTTCCATCCTTTGACCCTCTCCACTGAAAGAGAATAACTGCAATAAGCAATATTGGACTTCACATGTGCTGCTGTACGTGTTGCTGCTGCTCGTCTACTTGCTGTTGCTGCTGCTGCAGTACCTGCTGCTGCAGCAGCAGCTGCAGCAGCTGCAGCAGGTGTTTGCTGGGTATGGGTATGATTGTACTTGTTGGCTAGATGCGTTAGTTTGGTGATGGTGCCTTTGACGTTTTTTTGCATTTGTTTGTTTGATTCCATTTAATTCCTATTTGCAGCTATTGCATGGAGGCCATTGGTCTTTTCCGTATTTTGCAGCATTTGATCTTTACCAGTTTCCTAGGGTTGTTGCTGCATGCAGCAACTGAGGAATTAAGAGAAATTGTCCCACTAGGATGGACCAGTATTATTATTGCAGCTGGACATTACAGAACGGTAATTGCTGCTGAATAAAGACCTGGCTGCTGCTTTTGAATGTTTCTGATTTCAGTGGCTGTACGAACAGAAGCACAACAAGAAGGCATTGAAGCAGGCAGAATTAATCTTGAAGCGATTCCCTGATCACGGGGAGACCCTTTCTATGAAGGGGCTGATCCTGTCCAATATGGGCAGCGAGAGGAAAGAAGAAGCCTATGAAGCAGCCAAGAAAGGACTCAAGAAAGATATCACCAACTGCGTTTGCTGGCACGTACTCGGGCTCCTATACAGACAAGACGGGTAACAACAGCCATCCATACATGCATGCAGACATATATAGAAGTGCATGCATCCATGCATGCAACCATCCATGCATGCAGCCATATATAGTTGCATGCGTGCATGCATGCATGCAGTTTTATCTTTAGTATGCGTGCATGCGCGCATGCATGGTGAGATAGTGATGCATGCATGCATGTAGGCATTCATGAACAGGTAATGGTGCATGCATGCATGCATGCATGCATGCATGCATGCGTGTAGGTGTTCATGAAGAGGTAATGGTGCATGCATGCATGCATGCATGCATGCAGAAAGAGGTAGTGTTGCTTTTGTGTATGCATGCATGCATGAGGAGATGATGATGGGTTTATGTGTGGATTTGCGCTAACCGTGGCCTATGCTTATATGTGTAGTTGGCAATAAAAATCCAGGATAAGGAATAAAGCAGATGAATAAATAGATATATATATAAAAATGCATGGGCCGATAAATGGACAAGTAAATAGACGAAAATATTATATAGGTGTATGGCATCTGCATGCGATGGGAATGACTAAAGCAGTTGTATACCATTTATCTCTCGCTTCCACTTTCTAATGGATCTAAATAGCAGAGTTCTAAAGAAGGAAGAAAACACGAAAAATTTGAATTAATTTCTTTTTTCAGAGACTACGCCGAGGCAGTGAAGTGTTTTTCACAAACTCTACGGTTGGACCCCTCGAATTTCCCTGCTCTGAGGGATTTGGCCCATCTTCAAATTCACCAAAGAAACTTCAAGGGCTTCTTAGAAACCCGGCGTCTTATCCTCAAAATCCGAGCCAAATTTATCCGGGAATGGGCGGCATTTGCACTGGCTAGCCACCTGGTAGGCTGCTGGGGTGTATGGGGTGGAAAGGGAATAGTTTTAATTCTTATGCGTGGAAATAGGCATAAATATACATACAAATAC
>HG712664.1:15592-36025 GCA_000499725.1 Eimeria brunetti | reverse complement strand
TGCATGCCCATCTCAGGAGCCGCGTGCAATCTTGAACAATGCACATTTCCATCATGTACTTTTTCATCTGGCTACGGAGCTCTCATCTGTTTGGAAATTTACGCCACTGCTGGTTGGTACACCCATGTGTGCAGTATCCTTCGTAGTCAGCACCGCACACAACAGGGAATATTATGGTTTATACGGTCCAGCTATTACGGGGTTCAGGAACATCACATGGTTCAGTTGAAATCCGGGACATTCCGCTTGTTGTGAATAGTCTTGGTGCACAGGAAGCCCATTGTGAGGTTAGTAGTATTATGTCTGTGAATGTCACAGGTGTTGAAGGTGAAGTGTTACGCCGTGCGCGTTTTTGCCGTGTGTACGACAGCCGACGACATCTATGCACGTGTGCAGCGAGTATTCCTGAGAGCTCGCATACAACTTTGTCTCCAACTCAAAAGGCGGGAGAACGTGTTTTCAACGTGCGATCACGGTTTGAAATAGAAACGTGTGTTTGTTGGAATGTGAGTGCACGGGGATAGAAGCCACTGAGCTGTCAATCTGCAGCTTGTCGTACACCGAAAAATGGCTGCTTACGCCGTTGCTAACGCCAACTGGCTCTTCCAAAAATTTTGGAGACATGGATCCTCAAGAGGCAAGGGTACATGCTGTGGTTTTAGTTCGTCTCGCTCTCCTAGCGCCTCTGTCCGGAATTTAGTACGCATGCCGCCATTTTAGTACAAGGTAACTAACTCAGCAGGTGGCGTGAAACACTTGGTGCAGGTGGTATGTTTCTTCTGCGCCAATGGCCAATGGTGACGACCACCTCTGTTAACAAGCTCTGTTCCTATCAGTGCGGTGCTTTAGCATGCTGCATTGTACTTGGGCTATGCAGTCTTGGCGAAAGCAGCTTACTGCTTCGATGATGATACAGCTTACTGCAAAATATAGCTGCATAGAGACTTTTCTCTGGAGTGCATACTGTATTATTTGTGTTGCTCGGCGGATTTGGAGTTTGATGATCACGACTAGTTGCTCTCACTTGCAGCTCCTGCCGAAGGGTACACATTGGCACAACCGTATCTGTACGAGTTTGCACTAAATAGTGTGACTGGTTTGCGGTATCCCGTTGGCCGTCGCAGCAACCTGCGTTTACATGGACCATCTGTGGTGTCCCTGATTGTGCTGCAGAAGGTGCGGCGTGAAGAAGTGCCTGCGCAAGGGCAAATTAATTGTCCTCTCGTTAGGATAAGAGTATTTATATATACGTTATGTGGCCTTAAGTGGCAGACACGGTTCTGCCCAAGGTACCTTTGAGCTCCAAGTATGCTTGTTCGTCAATGCAACCCGCTGCTGAAGAAATTGCACATATCTACAAAGTTAATGCGCTGTCCAAGCCAAGGCCCCAGCCACTACCTTTCTAAGTCGCTTTATATCTGCATTATTGTAGCCAACGCCTCATACACTGCTCAGGTCAGCTGGGCCGCATGCAGTCCTCTCTCTGGTCACATACGCTAGTCTCTACTGTGTTGCAATGCACCGGCTCACGCGTCTTCCTGAACTGGCGCGATTAGCCCCCGTGAGGCTGCAAACGTCTTCGTGAGCCACTGTGTAACCCAAAGAAGGGATGAGCGCGTCAGTAGCAAACCCTGGTAAGGACAACTTTGTGATGCCATGGTACGGCGAAACAGAAGTAGAATGTCAAAACTGTTGGACCCCCTGACGGATGGCGAGCAAATTAGGTGAAATTGTTCATTTAGCCATTAGAGCAGGGAAATACATCGAAAGTAGGTCATGTAGAACCTGAGGGGTATGCTTCCTACAAAAACTCGATGGCGAAATGTGTATGCTAGAAGCGTAAACAACTTCAACAGGCGACAACCGGTTTGAATATTTGAAGCAGATAACGCAAGCAGACGCATACATAAGGGAGACCTGCTTGGTGCAACGGGGTTTTAGGCACGACGGGGCTCTTCCCGCCTTCAGTTCCCCACCAGGCGCTGGAGTTTGGTGGGCTTCATACTCCGCTGTGCTGCCGGAAGCACGAATCTGGTTGCAGGCTGTAAGTCAAATGCCCATTTGGTTGGTGCTAATTGGTTGTCGCCTGTTTCTTCCGGCTGTCCCGTCCAGGCTTGGTTGTGAAACTCGTTGGCTCGCACTTAGTCAGCGGTTCAGCACGTAGATTCATAGCAGTCTGTCTACGTAGAGCGTCGTGCCAGCGGCTTGACTACCAAATACCGTTGCGTGCAGCTCAAGAACATCGCGAAAGGAGAGAGGTCCTCACAGTTTATGAATCAACATTGGTTTTACCTCCCCAGCGACGGACGGGCTCTCTTTGTGAAGCAGCTTGGACCGTCATTGCTGTAACCTGCAACATAGGGGCACCATGCAGACGTGCACAACCGACGTTTTACAATGCAGGCAGCTGGTGTCAGGGATGTATTCATTTTTGGTACACCGCTGTCCAGTTATGGAAGTAGGAATGATGAGCCGTTACATTCAGCAGCCAGCCCTTTGCTACTAGTGTCCCCCATCGCTTTGAATTGTGCTGTAGATAACCAGATGTATCGCCCACCAAACGTCCCCTGGGAATATTGCAAAAAGCTGGTCGTGTCACATGTACGTGGAGTGGCTCAGAGTGTACGACACTGTTATGCGCACCCGCTTTCGGCATGCGGTCGCCAACGCTGCAGCAAAATATATTAAACATAAACTACCGACACTTCTGCAACGGAGGCGAGCCGTATAACACATATTATAGACGTTTAGCGTCCTTGCCAAACAGAAAAATTGCATTCTCACTTGTTTTGTGGTGCATGATTCCATTGTTGTAAGGCAGATGGCAGGGATTTTCGTGTCAGCGTGCACCTTGTTTCGGTTTCTCTTCCCAGTTCACACTATTGCCTCTAGTGTCTTTGTTTGTGACAGCAGGCCGCTTTGAGCTGTGGTTCTCTGCTGTAGAGATAGCCCTTCGGGAAAGCGCCACGAGCAACAAAGATGTGGTGAGACTTTAGAAGCACCCGCCATTTGCAACAGCTTCATGCGCCTGTCAAGGCCGCTTTAAGTGCACGACTCCTGTACACAAAATGCACGTTTTTAACTATGTTCAACCCTCATACAGCATAAGATCTCAAGTGCCATGATGATTGTCTGGGGGCGCCGGAGACTGTATGCAGGTTGTGCGTTTCCGGTCCGACAGTGCCTGGTTGTATTCAAGAGCTAGTGTTCCCATGACCATGCAGTTCTACCAGGTTAACATGTGTATGCCACTTCTTATTGTGGCCAGTCTCTAGCGTTAGCAGATGGCTGGGGGTGACTCGGCGGCGCTTTTTCGCATCCCACAAAGCAACGAAAATTTTGTCGATCGTCAGCTAGCTACAAGCGTATCTAATCCTTCAACTTGGAGATGCTTTACACATAGTTGATTGATTTCGTATGCAGCTTTCAGCCAAGGCCAATAAACAGTGCCTTGGAATCAAAGGCTGCGGTTGCCTGGTCTTCACTAAAATGCACGAGACTACAAGGTTGCCACCACCCCGTGGCCTGCCCTTTTTCTAATGTAGGCAGCTGTTTACCTCATTGTACGCACTCCAAAGCCAGTGCGTTTCGTATACGGCATTCTTGCAATTGTAGTACACAAACTGGACTGGCAACACCCCAAAGCCGATTATGTCAGTGCAACTTAGGCTAGGAGCTTGCTAGCCCTCAGTATTTGGCCAAAGGGAACCCATGAAGCTATTCAGTGTTGTGAGAAAGGCTTTAGACAGCAATGAACACGATAGTTGCAGCCGCGCTTATGATATCTACGCAAAGATTTGCTTACCGCGCTTAATGAGATAACTTCGTGCAGCAACTGCTTTGTTTCTGCAGTTTCTCTGCTCAACAGCTTTCTACACGGTTCTCCGTGCTAGTGGTCTCCTTGCTTTGCGCTTTTCATGCTACTGTCGCGTGCACCTGCCAGGGCCTCTGTTGTGGTGATTCGCGGCCTTACTTTACGCATTATTCTTATTACTTCGAACCAATGGCAGTGCTATCTGCGCCTAGCTGCGGCAGTACTGCACCGCAGGCACGCACGACTACTCTTCTGCTGTTAAATCCGATGCAAAGTACAAACGGCACTGGGTCAGCCAGCGTTCTACTGTGCACCAGCAAGTGAGGGAAGAGGAGCCAACAGTGTGCAGCGGGTTCAGGATGCGAAGAAAGCATGTTGTTGGGGTCAGAAACGCAGGGGGTCCGGACTCAAGCCTGCACTCACATTTGATGAAAGTATCAAAGACAGGTCCAGACGACAGGTCGCGAAAATACACCACGTATGCCTACTAAATTCGGAGAAACCCTAATAGAAGGTTTCTTGATTAGCATGGTTTGAAGGACGGCGCCAGCCAAACTTAGGACAGCATCATGTCCCGCCGTCATACAGCTAGCCATAATGATCGTAGGCTTTGGGAGATCAGGGCTAGCTGCAGTTGCAACAAGTCGCCTGCGGATGTGTTTTGGCTATTTCAGCTAGTGCGTTAGGTGTTTGCAAACGAAAGGAAGTGCAAAATTAACGAAACCGTTGTCGCCTGCAGCAGGAGATGCAGGTTTGTTAACATATGCCTCCACCAACCTCATTCGGTGCAGAGGCATGAGACGGTTGCGTGTTCAATCAGTCCATCTTTCGTGTTATGCTGCAGGAGCTACTTTGAGCACCTGTAACCACAAAGGGTGGAAAGAGCATGGGACCTGGAGCACGTCAGATATCTGTCCCTGTTGCAGACGAGGCTGGGAGGAAGCTCTGCTATATTCCATTGGCAACGCGCGTAAATCATCCCGTCTTCTGATGATTCTGTAACCATATTCCTCTGGAGATTCTGCTTCTCCTTGGATGCCTGCCAGTAGTTCCCCGAATGTCAGTTTCGCTGCATGCTGAGCTGAAGGGGGCTTCTTGGCTTCTCCACTTTGCTTTAAACGGAAACTTTAGTGGAGAATACAACTCAAAACGTTATACAAAGCTCACTAGGCGTTGCTCTTTGCGCTCGCTTTGACTGGTGATGTAAGGATTACTGCAGAAATTGGCAAACAATTCTTACTTGTTCCCTGGGGAAAACGTACGAACGGCTTTTATCCAAACGTGAATCTGCATATTAAAAAAAGCGCTCGAAGAGTCAACCACCTTGGCAAAGCTCGGGTTCTCCAGCCAGTACGTTAACTGCCGACAAACTATATATGGCGGCACTGTGTGTTCCTCACGCCCCCGCCCCCGGAGCAGCGTTTCTATTGTGTGGCCTTGGGCTGCTGCCACAGTGCCACGCAGCAGGGCGTGCTGCCGAGAGGCATTTGATGGGTTCGAACCAATGGAGCTTCGTGGGGACAGTTATGGTATTTACAATTCAGCGCCATATTACGTGAATAAGCCCAGGCAGTGGTGCACCAAGAGCTAAGCAACATTCAGGTCGTGGTAGCTAAACGGTGTATGATGCGTCTAGCTTCTTCCGACGGGCGAATATGTCTCGCGTTCAGCTCATTGCTATCCATTACCGCACAGGCGCTCGTCATGCGGTCTTCCGGTAGTTTTGATCTGTATGGAGCCTCTATGAGGGCGCTAGTTGACCGCTTGTACCTCTGCTGGAGCCTTTTGAGCTTCCACGTCGCACTGGTAGGGTTTGTCTTGAAACCTGGGTCTTCGAGCTGCATCGCCTTGCATGAGCGTCCGTTTAAGTTTGCCGTGATTCTAGATACGATTCAACTGTAGAAATATATTAGTCGTCACTCTCCATGTAATCCAGGAAAGACGATCGCTCGTAACTTTTGCAACGTAGTTTGGCACTATTCCCAAGCTTGTACGCAAATTCCGGAGACCTTCGGGATGCTTTTGCTGGCAGGCTTCTAATTGTTTTCCACTCCAACGTGTGTATAGAGTTTCAACGAAATCACAGTTCTAGTCTTGCTCTGTGCCGATTAGTGTTCTAGACTGGGGTGAAACGGCGCTTCCCAAGGACAATATCAAAGGCGCTGATGGCGCTCGTCGTCGGTGAGCGAGAAACGTCGGATTTTTTGGACTGGCCTGGGTAAGGAACTGGCTACAAGCAGGGCCCGTGTCACTACAAAATATTTTACAAGTTGAGAACGCTGGCATGTTGCATGATGCCCACCAGTACAGGTGTGCCGAACCACTGGCGTGAATGCCCATGCATTCTAAGACCTCCGGGCAAGTCCAGAAAGTATGTTTCCGCAGTGTTTCTTCTGGTCCAGCAGCTGCATCAGACTAAGGTCCAAAATAGCTGTCTGGAAGACTTTAGTACAGCTTTGGTGTTGGGGAAGTGCTTCAATTAGCAGAGTCTGGATGCGGGAACTCTGGTATGGTAGACAGCTCCGATTTCGTTTAGGCAATACTCAGGGCGTAGTCTTTACTGCCGACGGCATATCTACGCAGGCCATAGAATCAAGTCGTTTGCAGAGAAGATTTGGCATTTCCAAAAGGCTATGATGATTATTCCTTCGCCATATTCCTTGATAAACTCAGTGGCGGCGTGTATGTTGGAGTGCAGGGCGTCGGAGGGCATGCCAGCACATTCGAGGGTCTTTCAACGCAAATCTAGAGCTAGCCAGCGCATCTGCACATTCAGGAGGTCGAACGTTTGCGATTCGAGCTACACACATTGTACTTGTTTGGATTATTTCTGGGTTCATGTTTGTTCTTAGTGAGCATGCCCAGCTGGGCGCAGTGAGTCCTGTCATTTCAATGGACACTGATGCGGTATTGCTTAAGACTTCTGGCCTTCGACTAATATCCATTCTCCCTGCCACAGGACGTGCGGTAACATCCAAGGCGCTCAAGTGTCGCAATGAAATGCTTGGCGCATGTAAATTTGCTTTTATTCGGCGAATTCAATTTTCCCGGGGGGGGGTAGCATCCGTGATGCATGAATACGTCGTCCCGGTGCAATGCAATGGATGATGAGCTACATGACATCTACAGGCCTTTGTATAGCGCTAAAACAGGGATTTAGGGTGACCAGGTGACTACGTTTGACTCAGCAGTTCACAGACTACTTCACAACGCACATGCATATGCTTACGACTATTGTTGATTTTGCTTTTTCCCACCTTAATATGAAGCGGAGGTAAAAGGCGCTGGCTGAAACTATTGATTGGTTATCCCGCAACGCTTGCAGTTTGCAGTGAGCGCATGCACAAAGGTGGCAAAAATGGGCTTTTATGTGACATTAATCTTCTGCAGGGCACAGTGAGCTGCGTGGCGTAGTGTTGGCCAGTTATGTGTGTTCCCCCTTCATTTGCTCATCCACAAAGGCCAATTTCACCTGCAACAGAAATTATATATCTTGCAGGTTGTGCGCCGGAAGGTAGAGGCCTAATCAGAGAGGTTGCCGCGTGTGCATTGCATGAATAGCGCAAGCGATGTAGCCGATCTGACAGTCTAGAAATTCGAAATCTGTCGTTTCTGGCCTTATGAGATCATTTGAAAGCTGCACGAGTGTTTTCCACGCTGGAAAGATAACATCGGCGACTGCGACCCTCAAACGGGTACTTCAAACATTCGCTTCTTACGGCGCACAAGCACCCAAAGTTTTTTGAGGGCGCTGAGACCGTGCAAGTGTGCATGCTGTCCCTGCGGGACGCGCGGCTAAACGGTTGATTTTGAATTGTTAGTGCTTCCTTTGAATGCCGGAATTAATTTTGAGGTTTGCTTTTCCATTTGAAGCTTCACAACGGCTCACTACCTCAGCTCAACTAGGTTCGGGCGTATCCTGTGGGATGATATGCAGGCCGCTTCTCCGTCAGCGTCGACAATCCAATCGATGAACGTGCAGCAGAACCACTTTCTACCTTGAACTCGGGTGCGCCTCCAGTAGTTACCTTTGGACATTTCCTGTGGACTATGAAGAGGCGCATTGTGTTCTGCGTACCAGTTCCGGTGTCAACCTCGTTTTGGGTATCTAAAGCGTGCAACACGGTCCGGCGCAAGTTATAGCCGTTGGTGTACGCAATACCTGGCCTTGAAGCTGTTCTGGTTGGGATGCAAATGCATGATCAGCAGGAGGCAGTAAGCACACGCCTGCTTACCGTGCTGCGACGTGGATACACCCAGGACTAATGGGGGCACTCCAAGCATAGTACGCTATTGCGGTTCCTACAGGAAGTGCGAGCCTTAGAGGAAACAGTTCCACGAAAGTCACGACGAAGCTTTGGTTCACAAAGAATATGTCAGTGTGAATTCAAAGTGTTGCAACCTCCTTCATCTATGCGTGTATGCATGCAGCCTTTCAAAACCAAAACAGGAACGCGTGCCACACAGTCTTAAAAAAGAAGCCTCCTTCTACACACCAGAGGTATTGATGCCACATGAAAGAAGTGCCACCGTAGCTTGTGTGACACTACTTGGACGTGATTGCCACGTTTTTCTGCAGTCAGTCCTAGTAAAAAGCCATTTGTTGATGTGGAAACACACGTTGGTATCCCTAAGCAGCAAGGGCCTGCTCATAGCGTCTGGAATATCCCAGCGAGTAGGTTCTGCGTGGCTGCGCTTGCTTTCCAGGTAGCAGCATGCCAGTGTTTTTGCTACAACCTTCTTGGCTAGTAAGAAGGCGAGTGAGTTGCTGAGGCAGGCAAGTCAGATGCACACCTTTTTTCTAAATGGTGACGCTTTCTGTGCTGGATTGGATACGGTTTTGAATATCCAACCGTGCTCCTACCAGCAAAAGGGGCGCAAGGCGGCTCGGGAATGTGTAAAATGTTACGCAACCTTGATGCCACATTTTGTTCGCACTTTAATGTATAGTCACCACACACCACACCCACGGGCTACTGGCCGGTGCATGTGTTCGGGTCCGTTTCATGCTACACATCGGGACACACGCTGCCTTGATATTTGTTTGTTCCTATGTGTACGGCTTTTACCCGGCTCGCGTCTTGAGTTAATTGAGCGACAAGCTTCATAGTTGAGAATCAGGCAATGAGCACCGATCAGAAACAGTCGTGATCACGGTGGCGGCATTGCGTTCTTGGTATCTTTCCGGCGCCAGTGTTTTTCTGGTCTGTTGCACTTTGCAGGCACAATACGCCTTGAATATAGTCGTACGGGGTGATGTAGGCCTCGAAAAGCGAGCTTTGGCACCAACTGGTGAAATTCAAAAGTGATGTATTCCAGTTTTTCCCTTAACAAAACGGCGTGTCTGCCCTCCAAGGTAAAGCTTGTGGTGGTTCTAGAGACCGATGAGAGCTGGCGATTGTGCATTACTAACCAAGAAATTTCAGTATAACCGGCGGCTGCTTGTTCGCCCGTATATCTACAAATGTGCTCAGTAACCTTATCGTGTTAGTCTGTACGCTGTTGGACGGCCGTCGGTCAGCTCAAGCTGCGGCGCACTGATAAACGCCATTACCAGTGGATCGTAGGATTTGATGAGGGCAGTTGTGGACAGATAGCCACCACAAGGGCCAACGCCTCCCCGCGTGTAACTTGACATTTTCAGATGGCATTTAGGAATTTCGCGACGACGACAAGTTACGACTTAATGCGCGTTTGTATCTATCAAAGTAGCCCGCGAGACAGGAACCTGAACAGCTCTTATCAGGTTGTGGGCGGCTTATTGGCGCTTTGACTGCAGCACATCCCTCATGCAGGAGACCCTGATTCGTAAACGAACGTTTTTCAAGAACATTTATAGAGGTGCGCCAAGACCCAAAAGCCGCAATGAGCATCGCGCCAAGCCTTCACGGAAGCATTGTTTGTGTGTCTTTGTTGAAGTCATCTAGGTCTATGCTGCAGTGTAAATTGCGTGCATGTCTTCGGTCAACCGTTGTTAGCTTCGTTTCGTCAGGCGAGTAAGCGCTACACCACAGCCCTTTGAATCTATTTAACTTTGTGTTTTTCCAGTTTGTGCGTCGTGAACATACGAATGCTTTGTGACATTAAGAAGTCTCATGCTTTCACGTGCGAAAAATAGTTGTGTAATCTCACCAGTACATATCCTGGCCGTAAATGACAAAGTTGCAGCGAGGCAACCTTGGTTCAAGGATGTACCCATATTAAATAGGGTGTTCGAAGATTTGCCAGCTCACAGATCCGGTTCTACAGCCATCAGGGCACAGTCGCTAGCCTTTTGATCGCAGCTGTTCGCGTTCCGTAGCAAGTGCGCAGCTTTTCTGACCACATCATGGATGTACACCCTGTAGGTGTCTGTAGGGAAGGCAAGGGCCAAGCCATTGACAAAGTCGTGGGCAGGCGACGGTTTCCTGCCGGGCAAATCGTGATCCGCCTTTTACTTCAGGGAACGGTCGAGCGGGGTTAATGTTCAATTTTTTAACACGATAGCTGTTTCTTTCTTTGTGAGATTGTGCTCCGTTTCGATACGCCGTTGCGTTCTACTTGCAAGACCTTGCCGTGCGGCTTTTGTATCTGCAAGCCCGCTGCGGGGCACCTGCAACGTATACGCAAGCCGTATGCGGTTAAACAAGGGGCAACTGCGTCCCCTTTTATTACCCATGTGCAGTTCTTTCCTACAGCGCGAGGGCTGTCATGACAAAGAAGGGCTGACCGAAAAGAACAACGTGGCCAGTGCGAGTCATCGAAGTCTGCTTGCAGTACCTGATCAAGGCAGGCGCCACAGATCGGTAAGTTTGCAGGTCCGCTTGTCAACAGCCTAGAACTGCCTGCACTGTTTCCAATTTGTCTTTCACCTAAACTAGCAGTTATCAGGAATGAACTATCTATGCATGCAGAGACTGTTTTACTCAGGCGCTGGGGGCTGGCGCATTATTGGCCCATTATCGCTTATAGCATGGTACCCGGGAGCGGTTTTTGTCACAGAGCGTCCGTTACCACTTTCATACATCTCTAAATCGCTCATGCGCATCCATATACGGAGGCGGGGCGGCGCTTCACATTTGCCCACTTTTTATCGTGCTCGATGTTCGATAGAAACGTTCTGTAACATACTAAATTCATGTACCTAGTGACAATGGCTAGCTATTCGTATGCAAGCCTGCGCTTCTTAACGAGAAAATATTGGCTCGATGCAGGGCTAGCATTGTTCGTGTCCACCCGTTCGGCTGCCTACACACTGCTGCGTGCTGTGTTTAGCCTCATCCCCCGCCCAGCCTACGCTGGCAATAATCAGAGCCTCTGCTCCTGCTAACTATTCCACAATGTAGGACGCAGGTGTGCCTAGGGGCGAGCCAGACAACTTCGTAATCTGTTAGTTTTGCGGCGTTCTTATGTTTCTTGCTGGGGCATCAAGCAAATGCCGTACGCTGGCATCGAACTCAATTTCGACATCTCCGCATCCACAACAAGGCATTCGTCGAGTGACTGGGTGTTCAAGGCCCTTGTGATACCTACTGTGGGGGACATGCGCAAGCAACAACGGAAATAGATCGAGATTGGCTGATATCTCTGCATGTAGCGGAGGGTGCAGCGATGTTTTGGTGCATCGCTCTTGTCCGTAATCATGTGATGCGTCTTGCCTTGTTTGGATTCAGCGAATGAAGATTCATTGTGATGCCCATTTGGTCCCCCATCTTCCTACGATTTGGTTGTCGAGTACCTTTGGAAGTCAGCTGAACTGCTTTTAAGGGTGTGCTTTGCACGCAGCGGCCGTAAGGCGCATCTCTCGCTATAGAGCTTAGCCGCTGCCTGGCTTGGCAGGTTTCGCGCCCTAGCCCTAATTGGCGTTTCTAGCTCGGACCTTCATTTTTAAGATGCCTCCGATATTCGTGCGACGTTAAGAAATCTGCAGATGGTGCGTCTGCCGCTGCCTGACTTAATATGGCCACGGGTGGGTTGACGAGGGGGATGTCCAAACAAAAGGGGCGCCAATCTACAAGGAGTTGGGCGACTGGGCTGTGGGAGGCAGAGCACTGAAAGGAGAGATGAGTTGTGCAACAATCACGAGTATGGCGCGGCGGTATCGGCGTCGGTGAAGCAGCGAAATGAAAACCGCAAGGCCACCTGCGCAGTTACCAAGCGTGTGCTGTGCGGTATTGGTGTTGCTCAGGTGCATTAACTCCATGGCAAGGCTCTCGGTGTCTTAGAAAGTAAGAAGGCATATATGGAACAGTAAAACGCATAACAAACACAATACACCATCTCGACAAAGGTAGGCGAAGAAGAAACGTATTCTGTGGTCACTCCGTTATGCCGCGAAGACCCACACAAGCTATAATAGCTTATTTTTCCAGATTTGCCGATACTATTCTTTTTTATTGTCGGCACATTTTGAGGGTGATTGCTCGACCGACCATTCAGGCTTCAACGTACAGATTCCTGAATGTTAACTGCACATACTACGCCATGCAGTACAAGGTGTCATGTGGGTGTCAGGGAGTGCGTCGTCAGTTACAAGGTAAATCAAGGCAAAAGATGCGCTGGCAGGTGGGTGTCTGCAAAAGGTGTTTGTGGAGTTGCGACGTGACGCATCACCACCTAGTGGACATAACAGCCGCCCAACGTTTTCAATAATATCCTGGCAACGTAGTCAAAATGGTGCTGCGTTGTATGCTCTTGAAAACCCGTTACGTTGATTACTGCATCAAGCGCTAAAGGGAAACATGCGATTAGTTTTCAGCATGTCAACGCCACGAGGCCATACCGAAACTCGTTAGCGTCCGTCCAATAGTTGAACATTAACTATGCGCTGCGATCTCAGCTCGTGTACGCGTACTCTTCAGGGCTGCGCACGTCTTCGCAGTCCGTCGGTCACCAAGCAGGCAAGCACGTGCATATAGTGCTTTTACAGCCATGTTTTCGCTTGCCCGATATGAGGCGCTTGAGGGACAGAGTGCCTAATAGCCATGCTGAATTTCTTCACGTTGTAGCCGGGCGTGAAAGAAACTTGCTGCGTTCTGTTCAACGCCGGCGGTTAGCTGAGCCTTTGTTTTCTATGGGACGGTTTGCATAGTGTATACGTAACGTAAAAACCGCACTTCGACGGTTGGAAGCTCAGTAGGTAGGGAAACATCACAACTGTACGTGCTCTTGAGAGCTACATGATTGAGTACGTTGCAAGGGCTCTATTGCACGCACTCGCCTGTAGTGGCCCTTAGCAGCCACTTCGCTCCTTGTTGTTGAAGCATTAAAGAGACAAAGGGCTCTCATAGGAGCGGAGCAAGGGCGGATACTAACACCAGTGCGACATTCATGTTTCCAAGTGATAAGCAATTTGTGCATTTTGTCTTGCGCACCTCCGTGAGCTGTGTCTTTACACAGCCTGAGTTTGTGGACTGTTCGCACGGCAACCCTTACGGAGGAGGGTCCCGCCTACGAGAAGTGCAACGCATGCCTGCTGTTAACAAACGCAGCGCACGCAAGTCGTCCAGAGATCTCCAACGTGCGGAACTGCCGGGCTTGAAGTTATAGTCAACCAGCTTGGCAAATGGGGCATGTTGGGTTATTGCGACACGTGCGTAGCACAAATCGCTATTTTGTCATTCCTGTCCCTTCTTTCCACTTTTCCACCCGAGCGCGGACGCAGCCACATACTTGTTTCCGTCATTGCTCGAGTCTCCCTTGTAGCTGTCGTCCCGCGCTGCTCGTCCTGTGTGCAGACTGCGACGCGATATTTAAATGCAGACTGTCACTTGTATGCCACACCATGCTCCCAGCGAGGCGAATTTCCCGCTGCTGTGAGTTACGATAGGTTTTCCCTTTTCCGCTCCGCAGTGGATGCGCATACTGCAAGGCTTTGTGACAAAAGGCATCTGTGGTCAAAGAAAGTGTATCCGCAGAAGGTGGGTCTCACATGTTTCCCGAAACGCGACTACGATTAGTGCCGTCCCATGTGCGCTGCATATTGCTGGCATACTGTGGCGGTCCGGTTGCTTGAGATTTGAGACTCTGGACCTGACTGGTCGTGCAGATGCTACATTGTCCTGTGCATATCGCACCCTCGGTGCCATATCCTTTAAAACCTCGTTCATGATAGTCTGTGAAAACACGGAAGAGAGGCTCCCACGAGCCTGGCCACAGCAAAGTTCGCGGACCGACTGGTGCTGCACAAGTCGTGCCCAATGCTGAATGACAGTGACATGACTCCACAAACAACTTCTGTCACCACGTCACACAGGTTTCCCGAAACGATGTATATTAGTGAAGTCTATAGCGCATATGTGTACGTAATCACTGATGCAAGACAGCTGGAGGACATGAATAGCGGTCCTCTGTGTTGAAGACATAGTAGAGACTCTCTGTCTGGATACTCTGATCCAGGTTCAGACCAGAACTCCGCCCAGTGTTTTCATTTAAACGAAATGGCCAGTCAGTTGATTGCTTAGGCGTGATCAACTTGGCGATCGCACTCTTGTGGCATGCAATTGGGGTCGCGATTCGATTTTGCATTCTTCAAGCAACTAGGAAGAGACCAGCGCGTTGCTGGACTTCAGGCTCGGAGAATTCGCTTTGCTGAGTAAATTACATTTTCATCATGTCCAGTTTTGGTGGCGATGCATGTTAACCCAAAACATGGATAGTGGGAAATGGTCTTGCCGTGCAACTGATATTACACGGTATCGAAACGGTAAACTCCTCAGGAAGTGAGCAACAGCTTAGTAAGCACTTGGCATCAAAGCAAAGAGTCCCCCTTGGCAAGGACGCAGCTGAGCCGCACGGGCAACCACCTGTTGTTGGAATGGATTGCATAAACCACGTCAACCCATATTACCTTCTTAATATTTGATTGGAGACTTTCTTCTGCGACTGCCTTTGAAACCAGGTTTGCCACTCTTGCCGGGTGGAACTGTTTTACATGTGAAACTGTCCTGTGCGAGCAATTCCAGGCAGTGCGGTGGCAATCAGAATCTATTCCTAGGCTTCTAAAACTTGTTTGTATACTGCGGAACCAGTGCACTGACTCATATACCTCCACTAACATTGCTCATTTCCTGACATGAGCTGCCATGGATAGCTGCATGGAGGATGGCGTGATTCGCAGCAGTGATCGTGCAAAAGACTTACTTTTAAAGACTTTTCGCAGAGGCATGTTGATTTAGGGAAATGGCCCTCTGGTTTGCTGTTTCAGTCGGATAGTATCAATTCGTGCTTATCCGAGTGTTCGGGATTCAGAAAATATCTGAGCCAGCGACAGGTGAAACCTGTGTGCTTCAGAAGCGCTTCAGTCCCTCCCTGCACCCAGAGTCTTCCTGTAGTGCACGCAAGCTGCGGTTCTAGTCGATCAAAACCCACTTTAGCTTCGTAAGCTGGCAAAATGAAGCACTGGCGGCCCCAATATTATATATCATGCTACTTCAAAACCCATTGCCAATTTCAGCTCACTACCTTTCCTGCATCAAGCCCGCGCGTGGCTGTCAACAAACAAAATGTTATAGGCCACAGCAGTACTCTTCACCTTCGACTGCCCTGATTTTAACAATTCCTTTATCAGGTTTTGAAGCTGTCCAAATAGAACGCATAAGGTTTTGTTGTGGAGTTTTAAGGAGCGCTGAAACAGGCACTGTCCATCCTGATGACTCACATACAGCATCAGCTTGCTGGACAGGGTGCAGAAGCAATATTCGGCTGTCGGAGGCGTTCTGTGAGCACCAGTTAATGGGTGTACCGCAATCGTGGTGAAGGAAGTGGGTTGCATTTAGAATCTTTTGACAGCGTGAATGCTGTCAGTTTCAATATTGTGTGGGAATTAGCCAAGATAAGCTTAGCCTTCGTAATATTGACTGCGTTGAACTACGATACTCCGCTTCAATAAATGTTCCCAGCAGGGCGTCTGTGGAGTCAGCTAGCCGCCACCTTCTAACCTATGCTAATCCCTACACGTTCGCTTTCATTCGAAGCTACCGCTCATTTAAGCAACGCAGTACGCCGGCCACAAGTCGCGCTGTAATAAGCTGATTTGTCAGCCATTTTGCGGAAGTGCAAAGGGGGTACCTGGCGAGAATGGAGCGTTACGGTGGGCGTACACCGTATTGAAGGACAGGGCAAACGTAGGACAACCAATCACCAACTGAAGCAGCCAAAGGGATTTTTGTTCCTTGTCGGGTTCTATCTGCGTGGTTTTTATTGGAACACTAGTTGTTCAGGGACCGTAAGCGCTAGTAGAATATGTGTGAAAGATGCTGTTGCGTTCACCCTAGACTACAAACAAAGCTTTGAGCATGCGTACACTGCACGTATCCGGCGTAGGGCTTAGTTCTCGCTGGTTTCAGAGCAACGCATTTTGCCTTTCAAAAATGCAAACAGTGAATGTGCCTCTCGCAGAGAACCGGCGAAGCACAACTGGCTGCTCAAGTTCCCCAGGCATATTGCCATTTGTAAGGCCTCACCAGCTTCAGGAACGTTGTGGGTGTGTTTTACAGAGGCCACTAGCTATTGCCTTACTTTTCAACTAGTTGGAAAGGTAATCGGACTCCCCCATCTATCCATTTAACTCTGGTTACGCCCCTAGTAAACTGCTACGTGAATGTCTGTGCAGTACTGCGTGCGGCCTGCGGGTCAGCCTCTATACAAAAGTGCATTTTACATTTCACACATAGGGGCAACTTCAGGCATCTTGTGCATGACAACGCCGATAGCAAAGGCAACTCAGCCTTCGCCGCAAACGGTGCGTTGTCCATATGCGCGCGAATTGAGTTGTATGCACCTACAGCGCGTGATATCGAGGTGCATATGTGTCTCTGGCTACTTCTGCTACTGTGAAATATGTGTTTGCACCTGGCATAAAGCATTTCTAACGCCTTGGTGGATTGTCATTGCATTTGCACGTCGCGTACGCGAGCTGCGCACAACAAACGGAGCGATTCACCGGAAGTGCCCGTACCCCATACCGTGCCGTGCAGCGCTGTTGTTCTTGTGTTGTTGGTGCGGACATTTGTCTGTGCGGCTGCTTGTTACAGTATATGGAAGAGCCCCTGCAAGTTGCGGAGGTGGACAGCTACATGCACACAGTGAAGATCCATTCACAACAGCGGAGTTACACTTTGAAAGCCATCCCTCATTAGACGAAAAGTTTTGGCCTGCGCTGCATGTGAGCATGCTGTAAATGCAGGGCCAAAAACTGTTTCATGTTTGGCTTGTGCACATGCCGGATACATGTGGCATATGTGTCACTTGGCCTGGAAAAGGATGGTAGTCCGTGCCCATTTCCAGGTGGGTGCATGGAGGATAGCGTAGACACTGCGCCCATTGATCGTGAACCTTTAAATTGATGGTTTCGCTTGGCCCAGGACTAGTGACGCCCCCGCACAACGCGAAGGCCGCGCTTTGGCTAGCGCTGCCTGTCGGCTTGTGGCTAGACCTTGTTGCCGCGTACTTGAGCATCGAGCAAATTCAGGCAAGTCAGCGCGAAATAGGGCAAATTCAGGATTGAACCTGAGCGCAGTAGTGGTACAGGTTGTTTCCAACTCGGTTCGGCGTTTAGGGGGGGGAACCGGGAATGGGATGGTGACCTTTTCCACTGCATTCCGTTTTTCTTGCTGAAGTGCAGCTCCTAGCAACATTTTTTCCATACGTAAATCCAATTGACAGTCTGTAGTAGAGGCCTTATTGTACAGGTCGTGAGCTTGAACCCTGCAGTTCTTGTTGTGTGCGCCTAGAGTTATTGGAGGCTCCGTGCAAGACGGTTAAACCTTAAGCCGTAGCTGCTTAAGCACTAGCTGTTTTTGTGCTGGTGCACCGCTTGCACCAGCGCCTTTATATATATTACGTCATTTCTGCACCTGCATTCTGGCTCCCAGCGAATCACATCCACTATACACATATGGACAGTTTGCAGACATCGACTCTCCCGATTTACTCACCATACGAAGGATTGCATTGGGTATAACTCCGCCTGGCGAGGAAATCGGAAGAACTAAGGCGCTGGCTGCAGGCTGTACACTTGCTTTACCAATGCACGGTTTGGCTGCTGATTATGTGTGTTGCATCCGTGGGAAGAAACACTAAATTGTAGCAGCCGGTTTGCAGCGTTAATTGCTTTTGGTCGACTCGCTAGGGCTGCAGGCCCACAGTGGTTCCGCTTGAAGCTGCTTTCTTGCGCACCTTCGCATATTCTCGCCGTACGCAGCTAGGGCGTCCTATTTTATGCTGCTTCATATTCACTGTTTCGAGTCAGCGTGGCTCGCGTTTCCGGCAAAACATCGCACTGAGGGTTCATCAGGCATTTCTTCATACGTTCAAAGCCTTGTGGGAACCTCCACTTGCGTATGCAAATTCTACTTGATAACGCGGGAAGGATTGTACGCACAGCAGATGTTTGCTGTGAGGCTGTGAAATCACCTGGCAAATCACTAAGGATGTAAGTTGCGCGCCACCTAGGGAGGCTGNTTGCTGTGAGGCTGTGAAATCACCTGGCAAATCACTAAGGATGTAAGTTGCGCGCCACCTAGGGAGGCTGATCATCTGGACAACCCGGCAAGCTTCAGGGCCAAAAAATGGAGCATGGGCTTCAGGGCCAAAAAATGGAGCATGGGTGGTTGGTGCATGCGGTGGAACTGCTTGGATCTGTTGCCGCTTGTTGGGGCATTGCTTGCGTGCTGCGGGGTTGCCCTAGCGCCGGGCCTGTGGGTGGGTCCAGGCCTGCTTCACGAGGAATAGCTCCGCGGTAATTATCTCCTGAAGCCTACAAACAGTGGTAATTGAAAGTGGATGTCCGTCAGTTGCTGCGCTAACTAGTTCCTGGAGACCCTATGCCGCACTTGGAAACCCGTCAATATCTGCGTGGCATGAAAAGGGATACACCGTACGAGCTGTGTAGCACCTCGTACTACACCGCCTACATAACTGCGCAAGCAGGTCGGTAGACGGTGTGGCCGTCATTGTATGAATTTGTCTCTATCCGTTTCCGCTAGACAGCNTTAAAAATTCTAGCGGGGCTTCCAGAGCTTTTGCGTGCTGTCGTGGCTCCAGACAATATGGAGGGTATGCGTCGCCGGCAGATACATTTACTTTGCGCATTAGCGTGCTGCAGAGCATTGTGCCAATTCTACGCGCAGCATATTCTATTAGAGCAAATACTCTTGGCTGGTCTACGTTGGTTTGCTGCATGGCCTCGAGTACACAAGCGTCTGCATGGAGCCGTAGCGTTTACTGCGCAGTGCACTAATGACACCAGTATCTCAATAGTGACGATGCAAATTGACGCACCAAAGGAAGTCAGTCTATCATACAGCAGCAGCTGATTCTGCAACGTAGTTTTTCGCCTGTTCACAGCAATTACTGTGTGCATTACCGTGGGTCCCACATTCTACGTGTGACTTCCCCTGGCGTTTCGGCACGTATTCTAAGACGACTGAGGGCGCTCTGGTATAATAGTGACCTCGCAAATGTGTTTTGGCCGGTTAGCATGCACGAAGCTGGCGTGTGGCGTCAGATGCTTAAAGCATTAAAGGAGGAAAGATTTGCTTTGGTCAGTTGCGGTATTTCTGTTGGTCAGCTTGGCTGCTGGAATGCTGTACAGCAAGTTTTTTCCCTGTCATGTGACACCACTCTGAGCTTGCCAAGTAGTGGTACGCAACAGGGATGGTTAGAGATGCACACCCTTTTTGGTCAGTAATGGCGCGTTCGGAAAATTTTATTTAAGTACACCAACTCTGGCCAGAAATTCTGCTGGTTGCCGGGTTGCTTACCGCTTAGAAACTCAAAAAGATAAACTGTGCAGCGCTTCTTGAAGGAAATGGGAACCAGTTTAGCTTGCATTGCCTTTGTGAGGGCGTTGGTTGCTCCACACATGTCGCTCCCCACTCGACATGGCTCGTATACCTTTTGCTAAGTGTCTGACGTTCCCTCTTACTGCCGGTCTTGCCTCGTCTAGTTATGTGGTAAGGAGAGTTGGTAGCGAATGCCGCCGTGCGGAGGCCTGTCCGCGCTGTACCTTGTTCGCTCCTTGCAGAGCATAGAATAACGAAATCCAAAGGCTGCATGTCTATATAGTTCCAACACTACATAAGGCACGAACAGGCAGTTACTCTTACGCTGTGTTACTCATGCAGGAAGGCTTCGTAGGATGAGCAGTCGACCAACAGCGCACATAAATGCTCATTTGTGTGGCGCCTTCAGGTATCCTGTATCCGTTGCATTGGCATTGCGTATGCATGTGGAGGGCATCCGAAAAACACTTATTCCAAGCTGACACGCTGCGTCTCCGAGCAAGTATTCTACAGTGCAATAAGGGGGTCTAGAAGAGCGTGTCTGTTGTACACAGTGTTTCTTGTGTCCTGCGATGCTATTGCAAATGTGTCCTGCTGCGTTGTGTGCGTCAGTCTGCAGGAACAGGCCCGGTAACCGCACGTGAGTTTTGTGGTAGAATGCGCAGCGGGGACGCTTGCAGGCAGTGCGTCAGTCTTAGGGGAAAGCCGGATTGCTGACCGGAAGCGCCGCATGCTGCTTTTATTGGAAGGATCTTGCAGCACCCATTTCTCATGCTTACTAGTGTAGCGTTAACTAGGAGGGATGCAGTCTCTCAAAGTTCCCAGCTTGATCCTCAAAATTCGCTACTTTTTGCA
>HG712664.1:0-15583 GCA_000499725.1 Eimeria brunetti | reverse complement strand
GCCACCGTTGTGCCGACGTGCACTATGCAGAGGACTTTGCAAGCCCGTCTTTGCAAAGTCTGCTCTGGGTACGAGGTGCCGGGATTTATGAAATCGACGCACAGGACTTTTGGTTTTTGTTAGCAGGTTATATTGCTGTTTGATATTGTGGAGTTTTTCAGGTTTTTTTCCACACTGGCACTGGCTGTAGGCGTGGCATGGAAGTACCTGGTCATCCGGGACTGTTTCAGAGAGTATGTTGTCATACGCAATTCGGCAGGGTCATAGTTCTAGTTGTTGCGAGGCAGAGGACACTGCAGCGTCCAGGGAGCTGCACTACAAGGTTGCATTGGGTGTCTCGGCAAAATCATCTTGCGGTAGCAAGGGTGGCAAGGCTCACCTTCGGTGGGTGTTTCGTTTGCATCGGGTGGAGGTGGTTTCGCTTGTGCACTTGCGAAGATATGCTCTACATGAGAGGCTTGCTANCGTTTGCATCGGGTGGAGGTGGTTTCGCTTGTGCACTTGCGAAGATATGCTCTACATGAGAGGCTTGCTAACAGTGCTCTACGTGTGAGGTGAAAGCCATGTTGGAGGGTGTGTGAGCGTCTACGAAGGCTGCTCGTGCATGTTACTGGCATGTTGGAAATTGGGACTGAGCAACCAGTTGGCGAAAAATTAAGGTTGTGCGTTGCGCACCACCTAGGGAGGCTGGTTGTCTTGACAATCTGGAAGAACGCAAGACCACAAAATGTAGCGTGGTTAGTTGGCGAACGCCGTGCAACTGCTTGGATCTGATGGCGCTTGGGCGATAGGGCATTGCTTGCATGCGGGGGTGCCCTCGCGCCTGGCCTGTGGGTGTGTCCAAGCCTACTTCACGGAGAACAGCGCCGTGGTAACTCTCTCCCGACGACTACATACAATGGTAGTTGAAAGTTGATCTCTGGCAGCTGCGGGCTGACTCTTTCTTGGAGACCCTACACCGCACTTGAAAGACCGTCAATATCTGCGTGGCATGAAAGGGGACGCACCGTACCGGCTGGGTAGCGCCTCGTACTGCACTGCCTACGTAACTGGCCAAGCCAATAAATGCTGCGGCAATTATTGTATTAATTTGTGTGGGATCGCGGTGCTGGTGATCACATGCAAAGAGTGCGACGGGAGCACACATGCACCTTCTGGTACAACTACAGTGACTGCTTTTTGTTTGTCCAGCAGAGGTAGCCTGCTAGCATGCTAGCCACTGTCACTTAAGTATCTATATTTGGCTGGCGTAAACACACCGTCAGCCAAAATATTATACCTGACAAAGGGTCCTAAGAGGGTAAACAACATCCAACTCTTTACCTCAGCTTGGCGTTACAAAGGGATCGTACTTTCTTCTCGTCAGCACCTGCATCACACTAGAAAGTGCGCAGCTAGAGAGTTCTGCACGGATAAGTAGCGAGGCATTGGATGTGCGGCCAACATTGCCTGACTAAAGCAGGAAATTGATAAAACCATTGTCCGGGAAGGTACAGTCCTTCGTTAGGCGGAAGCAGTTTTGAATTGCTCTCCGTACCCTTGCGATTCGTGACTGCTCAAATAGGCGAAATACGAAGGGCCGCGCCGCCCTTTCTGTAGCGGCTTTTAGCGAACCGGCAGCAGCTTGCATTTGGTATCCTTTCTGACAAGCTTGCTGTGAACTAGAGTATCTAGAGCCTTCCCTGCCTGGGTGACGGTACAGTCCTCAATATGCATATAATCTACTAACGTCCAAAACGGTCATGTGTGTAAAGAGCTGGATTTTATAGAAAGCTCTCTGTGCCCCCGGCGAACTTCCCCCGTATATGCTTATGTGTGTTTGTACCTGAGCACGGGCGATGGCGCCTCTCCAGCAGTGCATTATCCTAAACCCAAAACCAAGTGCATTAGCTGCTCTGCCGCAAATACTGAAGCGGAGGCATCCTGGAAGAAAGACCAAGTTCGTTTTGTCGAAGAGCAGGGTGGATATTTCACGCAGTTGGTGCGCTTGTTTGGAAACAGCCTTTCGCATTTGCGTGAGCTCATGTACACGATAGGCACTACAAGACACCTCGTGCTTAGAAGTCTGCAACAGCCGCGTTCTCAGGCCCTTCGTACAATATTTCTGCGTTTCACCCTTGACCTTTGCGTACTATTGTGGCTAGCGTCTATGGACAATCTCCATAAGGCCTATGAGGCATATTCACTCTTCATACGTTGCGCGCAGCACACATAAAAGCTCTTATGTATCCAGACGCTTCACCGCAGATATTTTCAGTCCTTCGCAGAATTTGCACTTTATTGCGTTTGCAACAGAAGGTGGGCTTACGCCGGAATTTGTGCCGGACGGTGATGCCTGGCCTACTGGATACTCGCAGTGATACGCGCCGCTGTCTGTATGCTTGAGGTTTCATAGAACTTCCAGAAACGATGCCTGCCTGTGGTTATGCTGCCATCTCATTCAGCTGCGTCAGAAGGGGCCTACCCTCTGATGTGCGGGGATTGGATACAGGTAAGCTCGGAGGCCACCTGCCGTGGATCGTCCAAATTGAGTGAGGCGCACTTTGCCTCCAGCATTGGGCTGTTAGTGTACGCAGTCAATTTTAGAGTGCTCAAGTGGCAGCAGGGGCACCAAGCCTCAGTGGTATGGTGCATATTGATCCAGAGGCAAATCAAGACGTATTCTCCGTGGAAAGCCCCCCCCTCAAACAATGTCCACTGTAGAATGAACGACTCCCAAGCGTCCTTCCCATTAGCAATACAGCCATGCCGTTTTGAACGAGTCGCTCGTGCACTGTCACAGTAGTCCGTCAGCACCCTTAGTGTCTTTTTGTGCTACCCGGGTTTGAATAAAAGACTGGTGACGTTGTCGGGACGGCATTCGATTCATGTTCAAGCATGCCAGTTACGCGCAATTTCTATGAGACGTTTTGTACCTAGGAGCACTAGGGTTTTGCAGCAAGTACGCCAGGATTTGTGGCAAGTCGCATTGGTGAGTCCTCCATTATTTATTAGCGGGGGAGAGTGTTAGGAGCTTGAGTGTCGTCGTGTGGATACAGTGCAGGAACCATGGCTCCACCCTCGATACAGCATTGGGCTGGCTGCCATGGATGCTTGGATATTTCAGTCCCATTCCTTTTCCTCAGTGCCAGTGTGGCCAATGTGACGTTTGGCAGACATGCACTCTGGAGCTCTCTTTCTGGTCGCTTTTAGGTTTTACAAACGGGCTGAAGGGCTTCTTAATCAGCATCGAGTTTCGTCAGCCTTCATCAGCAAATTTAGAGGTGGGCTGCTGCACATGTATGTATAGTACGGAGTACGGCAACCAGCGCATGCAGTTAAGGGAAAGCGCTGACTATTGAAGTGTGTTCAAGAGAATTTTAATTCGGCGGCGCTTAAATGCATAAGTGCATGTACGCGGCAGCGCACACCCAGGCGCTTTGGTGAGCAACCAGCAGCTTGCACGTCATGAGAGGTGTGAACATTGGCATAACGCAGTAAACTAGTCCTTGAAGTGCTTTGGGCTGTAGTTGTTATCAAATTGTGCACGCGGAGTGCACGGTGTCATCGTGAAGGGCGTTACTATTGAGGCATGCTGACACTTAGCTAGTACGTATCTGTCCTACTGTACTCGGCAGCGCTTATCCGGTGAATGGTGAGAAGAGCATTTTTATAAACTGTGTAGATGATGCAAGGAACTGAAGTGCAGGATGAAGCGCGAGCATGAAGTGGCGCCAACCGTCTACGGATGGATATTTACGCCATACTGCCTGTCGCCATATGTAATGTGAGCAGTAGGTTGTTCACCCATCCCTGTGGCAATGAGTGTTTCCTCCTAGAGGCCTACGAGTGTTTTGCCTTTCCGTCCGTTTTCTCCGTTGCGCTCCTTTGGACCGGCGTATACAAATGTGAAAAGACGCATATTATTTCTATTATCACAGACTGAGCGCCCTCGACGAGCCAACTTCCAGGCCTTCATGTAAACGTGTTGACAAAACATGCGCCTGGCTAATGAACGAACGCTGCAGTCTACCCAGGCAGAATTCTGGTAATTCTTTGTTCGGGGAGCGCAATTACTTTGAAGGCACTCTTGCAGAAATACAGCGACGGGGATTCGTGCTGCGAAAGCAGGGCACCTCCGTAAGTGACGGCACTAGGGATTTTTGTCCAGCTGGTGCGTTTTTCCATCAGAAGTGTTCAAGCGCACAGAAGAATTGTATCGGGAACACTACACAATCCGAACTCAATTTGCTGGGCCGCATCATGTCAATGTAGGTGCCCATTCGAACCGCCTGATCTGCCACATGCAGTGATGGTGTGCTTCTGCCGCTGCTGCTGTTCAGGTTTCTGCTGCTGCTGCTGCTACTTTACGTGAAGCGACGTTCAATCAGCTGCACGTATGCATTGTTGTATTGGCTTGCCATCTTGTTGGTCGTTGGCGGGGCGCGTGAGTCTAACTCGACGACCCTGCCGCCTGACCTCGCGTTTCGTCTTCTGTGCATGTTGACACTCTACGCGTTGGTTGCTTCAGGTACCCCCTCACAGGGGTATGCGCACATGTAACACTAAGAATTGCTTCCGGCTGCGTTTGCTCCAGGAAGTGAGCTGATGCTGGAAGGTCTCGGTGTCGACTGAGGATTTGCATTGATAGACAAACAACTCCGCTCTTGAGCTCGAAAATGCTTTGAGAAATGCGTTTCGAGTGCTTGTTTGTTTCCCCAGCAATTAGCTGCCACCTGGCGTGCTGAGCCTCGATACAGGAGAATTTGGAAGACGGTTGGAGTGTCACAGGGGTGCGAGTGCAATAGTTCACACTCCTCGCCTAGCGATAAACTGTTCAGGTTCACGATTGATATCGGTGTGTGTAACTTTTAGCAGATCTGCCGAGCCTTGCCAGCGGGGCGCTTATAAAACCAGAACCTAATCGGAGTTTGTCTGCCTTGTAAAGGCTGCCTCTCTTTTTACCGATTTTCCTACTGGAGTAAACGACTCCATGATGTCCTTATGCTTAGCGAGATGGCAGTGCGGGCGTAAATCAGTACCTCGTGCAGTGGCACGGCAATGCCTTAGTACCCCTGCTGTCTTGATGTGCAGCACTGCACTGAGCAGCAGATTGACAACGTGGCTCGGGAGGCAATCCCCCCATGCTATGTTTGAAAAAATGCGGTATCCACGCAAGGCGTTGCAACAAGGAGCGCTGGGATGTGTGCAGGACGTGCGTCACTAGTCTTGGCACATTGCATCCGTAAACATTATATTATTTGTTAGTTGGGGATTGTGTTTGGGGTTGCATCCCGGCCGACTTTGGGCAGTAGTAGTACAGAATAGCAGCTCCGCGTCGAGTTTGGTACCGGCCGTCCTTTTGTCTGCTGTGACGCTGCAGAGCCACGGTGGGCAGAACAACGCCGTCGCTACCTGGTGCACGCAACGTTTTACCATACCAGGAGCCCAAGCTGTATAGGCTGCTCATAAGTGCTACTGCATAGCTGGTGTAAATGCTTCCACATGCACCCGATTCGTTCATCCTATGCCATTGGCCCTAGAAATGAGATCTATGCTTATATATTCGTGGATTCGCTTGTGGTACAGCACTTGCCGCGTGCAATGATGGAGAAGGCCGCTGAATGGTTACTCCTCAAGGACAGTATAATTGGGTGGCAGCGTGCCACATATAAGGAGGAGCGTATCTCCAGGCAGTATACTAAGTAGCTGGGAGCTTACAGCAGAGCATCTGCATTGAAAGACTGTGAACTGTGTGGTGATCTATTTCACAGCCACGTAGAACTACAGAAAGGGTGTTCTGTGGGAGAGGTTTGCATTCGCATGTCATACGGAGTGTCGCAGGTAGTGCGTTTGTGTTGTGCTCACACCAGTTTGGTTCTCTTGCGCTTGTTTGTTATTGTGTAGATCATATGTGGCACAACACCACCCTCCTGCATGTCTCTTTGCTGATTTCCTTGAGTATGATAGGTGTTTGTGTCCATAGCCATAAAGCATTAACTGCCTGTTAACACATGTGGGATTGGATGTGTCTACATGAAGAAACAAGAGCGCTTTTTTCCTTTCTCATCTGACGTTGTGGAGTTTTGTGTGTTCAAACTGGGCAGACGTGTGTAGTGTCGCAGTTTGATCTCGTGAGATGAGCCGAAATTAAGTGCTAAGTGGAGTTTGACCTTAAGCGTAGATGGTACCCCTTCAGAGAACGTAGAGTTCCCTATTGCTAGCCCCTGCGGGTGTGCATGTATGTGACTCGTGGACCTGACGCAAACTCAAATGCTAGCGCATCGCGACAGAATCCGCGCGCCTCTTGTATGTTTCGCCGCCGCAGGCCCGTTGCCCGGAGTGCGTTGTTAAACATATAGTGTGCTGCTTTCGTATCGGAGTAACCAGGCAGTCTAAGAGCGTTGAATGCTTCATCCAGGTGGTGTGGTTCTAATTCAACAGTCCCTGCGCACGCTTGTCGCCCCATGAGTCTTCATAGGAACATTGCACTGGGCTTCCAGCCGCTTACCTCATTTTGTCAGTGCAGACATCTACCATCGACGGAACCCTACACGGTTTTGTGTCGCGCACATAGTGACGGAGTGATCCAGTCGCCATTACTGCCGCCGCGCAGCGTCGAACTACTGCTGCTGCTTCTATTGCATCTGCTGCAGCGTCAATCAGTTGGCTGCGGCGAAGCGTTGCCAACTTGTTTAGCCGTTCTGTGCTTCCCCTAGCCTGTCATGTGGTCTCCCTGCTCAGCGTGTGTCCGGATTAGCGAACCTAGCTTTCTTGAAGGCAGAAATGTGGCATAACTGTGGCCGCAGGCATTTGCACCAGATCGTCGATTCTACATCCTGCTGCGCTGGTTACAGATAGTAGGCCATTGCGGCGCGCGCAGGTTCCCCTTGCCTACCTGCGACTCACCCTGATGCGACGCCGTTCTCGTTTATTTACGATTCAGGAAGATTCTGTGCAGGGCTGTTTTGGTGGCTATCTGTTGTCGCGATGCGGGTTTCTATTCGTCAGCTGATGTGCATTATTTGGTGTGCTTGTTTGGATAGATGGGCAAATTTGAAATGCAGTTGATATGACACAACAGCTCAAGTGTGGTAGAACGGGATTTGCCTATAACAATAAGCTTTTGGCGTATGCAAGCAATTTTGGAGTGCTGAAGTGGCAGCATGGACATCGAATCTCAGTGGCGGGCTGGTTCTGGAATTTTGAAAAAGTCAAAATTTACCTTTTTGCATGGAAGCTTCCCATATTTGCTGCCTATTCCTCTTCTTTAACAGATAGATGCGGGGTGAAGGTCTCCTTGGAAGTACGCCAATCGCCTTTGGTGATGCCCGTGGTGTGGCACAGTGGGGCAGTAGCCCGCCTCTTCCCTTAGTCTGCCGGCGTGGTTTTGGTGGGACATTGGAGAGGCGGCGGGAATGGCAGCCTTTCCATTTGTAAGCTCATCGGTTACATGCAATCTCCGTGGGACGTTTTGCAGCTAAGAGCGTTGAAATGTTTGCAGAGAGTGCGTCAGCATTTCGAACAAGTTGCATTATATCATTTGCTTGTTAGGGGGCGTGTTTGGTGGTGCGTCGCGGTCGTCATCATGCAGGAGCAGCGCAGGACGGGGGCTTCACGTTGATTTTAGGGCTGGCGTTCTCTTGCCTGCCGTGGTGTTGCAACGTAAGGGTGGGCTGAACAACAGTGTGGCCATCCGACGTGCACGTCTTACCGTGACAGTAGGCCCCGCTGCATGGCCTTCCCATAGGTTGCAAATTGCATTCCGCTCCCGTGCGCCGACTTTATTGACCCGATTTCAGTAGCTGTAGAAGCGAGCTCCGCGCTTCTGCGTTTGAGCATTTGCTTGTCGTACAGTATGCGCCACATTCAGTGATGGGAGAGATCGCTAAATGCTAACTCGGACGCGTCTTCAAGGACAATTTAATTGGGTGAAAACTTACTTCATATAAGGAAGGGCACATACACAGGCAGTTTGGTAGGCAGCGAGCGACCTACGGCAGAGTGCCTGTTGGCGTTGGAAGACTGTGAACTGTGTGGTGATCTATTGCACTGCCAGCAGGCAGCACATGCAGCCACAGTAGAGACGTCCTTCTGGAAAGTACTCCACTACTTAGTCGTAATGTCGCAGGTAGTGTGTTTGTGCTATGCCCACACCAGCCTGTTTTCATGTGCATGTCGGTTACTGTGTAAGTCGCGTGTGGCGCAGCACCGTCCTGCGGATAGGCAATAATCCGCCACTGTGAATTTCCGTTTGTGTAACGGGGGGTTGTGTCTGTGTAGCCATAAACTGTTGATTGACCTGCAAAATATATCACTTGCTGTGTTTGCGTGAAGAGACGAGAGTTCGTTTTGTTATGGACCGGCGTATGTACTGTTGCGGGTGGTTTTCGTGAGCTCAGTGGAAACCACCCGGAGGGGTCGGGGTGATCTAATGGTCACATAGAAAACTTATAGCAAATGTCGAATTCCCCATGTGAAGCGCCCCTGTGTAGGAAAACGTGTAGGCGTACAACTGCCTCACGTGCCAGCGCCCCTCCAACGAATACCTCCGCTGCTGCATCGATCGGCGGAAGGAAGATCTGGAAGCAAGGCACACTCTTCAAATATCAAGTATGTTCCTTGAAACTGCAAAACAAGGAAAGCCGGTGTTATCTTGTTGGTTACCTGAGCTATGGAAACATACTCCAGGTGGTGCGTTGTTATCGAGACATGGCAGTTCGCCCCTATGCGAGTAGAGACACCTCGCTCGTAGTAGGCGAAGCATCTTTACTTCCATCGAAAACACACATGAGAAGCTCCGTGAAGATGTACACGGCATTCGCACGTGACTAGGGTGAGTGCGACGGTGTTTCCTGCATGCGGAAACAACTACAAAGCAGTCTGAGCTGATGCCGCGTCTGCTAGTGCCGATTTTTGTACAGTTGCGTCATGCGCATGTGGGCTTGTCGTTTTGCACTTCAGTGCGTTTGTGCTGCAGATTTTGTCAGCATGTATTAGCCAGGGCCTGCAAAACATTTTCGCTCTCCACACGTTCTGCGCAACAAACCAGGAGGCTCCTGTGGACTCGATGCTTCTCTGCACTTTCGACAGAAAGTGGGCTTACGCAGGTCTTTGTGACACACAGGGGCACCCCTGGCCTAGCATAGGCGGCAATGCCATGTGATTGATGTTTCATTGAACTCTCAGTAAGAAGGTTCCGGTGCTTATCTACCCGTTTGTCATGGCACCAGCGCATCCTGTTGCACAGCAGAGATCTACCCTTTGGTGTGCTTGGTTTGAATACACGTTAACGTGTAAAATTGGTGGCTCGTCACAACAATTTTAATGGGATGAAGCGCACCTTGCTTGCAATGACTGGCCGTTGGAGTTACACATTCAGTTTGGCGTGTTGAAGTAGCAGCAGGAAGACCAAATTTCAGTGACAGGCTGCGTACGGAGTCAAAGGCAAGTTCATATTCACTTGCTCCACGGAGGCTTGCCTTTCCCTTTATCAGTTTTTTTCGAATAAAAACTTCAGGTGTGTTCCGCGTCTTAGCAATACGGCCGTGCCCTAGTGAACCAGGGCCCCTTTCACTGGTACGTTGATGCACTAACACACCTCGTATTAAAAAATGCAGCTGGGTTTTTGACGGCGTCGAGAAGGCACTGACGCAATCTTTAAGCATACGCGTAAAGCGCTCTTTCCATGCTACGTTTTGCAGGCAGTACGTCGGGACTTCAGGCTAGTCGCATTGATGCATGTTCGCTTATTTATTAGTTGGAAGGGGCTTTAGGACCATCGCCGTCACTGTCGTGGAGTGGTAATGCACAACAGGGGTTCCACATCGCGTTTGGATCCAGCATTAGATTGGCCGCGGCGGAAGTGCTGAGGTTTTTGCCCCATTCCCTACCTCCAGTGCCAAGGTGTTTGCTGGGCCGGAACGCAGTAGCCTGCCCTTTTTAGTCACTTTTATCCTAGACAAACTCGCCAAAGGACACGTTTTGTCACACCGACTGTCTTTAGCTTCCGCAAACAGGTCTAGACGTTAGCTGCATTCACAGGTAGAACGACATGCGGTGCGTGCAGCGATAAAGGCAGTCTATTGGTGACGCAACCCGGTGCTCAGGCGCATTTCGCTTCTGTCGCGCGTTACTACATGTAAGGAACACCCACATCCAGGCGCTTTGGCGAGCAACAGGAAGCTTAAGACAGTGTCTTATTTGGCTTTCTAGTGCAGCGGAATGCATGGCGACATGTACCTTCAGGACCAACACAAAACGAACGTGCAAATGCCCGCTGTGAGGACATCTGGAATTACTCAGGCTGTGCGGTGCAGCTTGTAAATACATAGGTGCCCAATGGCCTTCCTAGGCAGTGAAAATCGTGTGTTCGTGCTTTGACTTCCTGAAAAACCGGGGCGTCACTAGGAGGCTGCTGGCCATGAGTGTTCTTTCAGTAATTGCCAAGTGACACAACAGGAATTTCAGGGACACATGTGACATTTCAAGGCCACTGGGACATATAGGAAGGTTGGTGCATATGTGCATATACAGGCAGGTAAAAAAAGACCGGTAACGGGTTTTTCTGCCTTCTTGTCATGTGCACAAACGTCGTGCATCACTGGGCGCGTGTTTACGTCATACGGTACTTTCTTATTTGTTGGGCATGCTATTTCCTCAAGTAGTGGGGCCCATAACATGTAGGAAGAACAATATAGGTCACGCCCCACGACATCTCATATTATTCGTTGCGAACACAAGACACCCGGTGCAGCTCGTGAGTTGTGACCCGAAAATGACTTGGTGTGATGCTCGGATTCTACAACAAAGGTCGGCTGCCAGACTGCAAGTTCCATGAAAGGGACGAACTGCCAGGGTGTAGTGTGTGGATTGCCTTTATAGAGGTGCAACGCTGCGGGTCAGCCGGTAGTTCCGTTATACGGTAGAGCATGCCTTGCATTAGAGACGACTGAAGAGAAATTGGCACGTTCAAAGCAGTAGGGAGCCTGTTGTAATGGCACCTTCCTCCGCTGGTTGAATTGCCTGCTTTGCACGCAATGGCACGGCACCTTGACAATCCAGGAAAGTGTTGTCATTAACGTGCACAGCATCACATATTAAACACCGGAGTTTGGTAGGTAGGCTGCCGTGGCGTTCAATGAAACTGGTTTGATCCTGCTGTGGCCATGCTGCAGCAAGTATGTAGTGTACACCGGCCACCTTAAAGCCAAGTGCATACAGCCTGTTGTGAGGTTTCGGCCTACTCTCACGAACTGTTCTGGAAGCAGCGTGCGTTGAACATAGAGAAGCCTTTATAATCCAAAAAAGCTTAGGTTACCTGCAGGCTGGCAGTCAGCTCTTGACTGCGACTGTGCTATGCGTTGGCTGCCGTGTTCGTTCTCTGTTATTACGATCGTTTCACCTTACGCAGTAGCCAGGTGCGTATTATTATGTACAGCGGAATAGGTACACTGAGCTGTGCTTTGGATAAAATCCCTATTCCACAGATAATCGTGTATATTTCTGCTCTGCCCGGATTATCCAGATCAGACAAATGACGTTAACCAGTTGGGCCTGCGCGTTGGTCTGGCCTGGCTGACGCGCTGTTGCAAGGCTTCGGTTCCACTGCACAACGCGCTTGAAGCTCTGCAAAATATACTAGGCCCCGTTGAGCGCGCCTATGACCCAGAAAGTGTGGCAATATTCTCGATACTGTATCGCTAGCTAGACGGGAGCAAGGTCCCGAGGAAATGGGCCTTGTGTGTAGGTTGACAGAGTTCGAAGCTTTATTCACTTGTGCACCCTGCGGGGCCCGCATTGCTCAGTGCATCTGCAATCGTTGGGCATCCCGTCGCGGTGAAGGCCTGACGCCAATCTACGCAACTATCTGGTGTAAATAAAAAAGCGTTCTTCTGCAATCAGTTGTTTTCCTTGTGGCGTACATATGCGGTACACGACGCAGCTAGTGAGTTAGGCATCTGCGCAAGGAGTCAGTTGCTCAATGTGTGAGCATCTCACAAACGTCACAGGCTTCCCAGCCCTTCTCAGTCAACGACTACGCAAGTGCATAGTGTGTCCGTGTGTTAGCAAGGAACCTTGCCGCTATGTAGTTGCGCCCTTGGGTAGCATGCATGCATAAGGGTTGAGGCACTTGAAGCAAGCGCCACTCGCTTGTCGGGCCTCTGTGTGCGTTTTTCATGCACGTTCTGCTGATAGTGCTTGTAGTGCTCGGTTCCAAGTATGTGTGTGCCGCGGTGCCATGCAGTGTGGTAGCTGACAGCGCCTTTAGTTGTTCATAAGGCGTGTATTACGATCAAAGCTTGTCTTCGACGACGGCGGTTTGGCTACGGTTGTCCAAGAAGCCCCCGGACGGCAATCCTCAGTCCCTTATCGAATACCTTTTGTCGTAGGTTTCTCGTGAAAAGCTACTGCCACTTTTCGTCGCACGTGTCAACTAAATACGTGCACCGACGCAAACATGCCACGCTATGAAGCACGTTAGGGCGCACGTGACGGTGGAGCAACCGCGCCCATTAAAGTCCTCTAGCGTGCTGTAGGGCAAGATAGGTAGAGTTAGGGACTCTTTTACGGGTTGGAAGAGCGTCCAGGCTGGATGCAAGGGCAGGACAGAATTGTTCCGGAACCGTTTAGAGACAAACGCTGAACTGTAGGTTAGCAATAAAGTTCGGTTAGTCAATGGCGTACACATGCGCATTAGTGCTGCCCTATCAGACAGTACGCCAGCTGTAGGCGGCCTGTAGGTGGCAGCAATACGCCTCTTCCGCCTAACATACTTAATGCAGAGGGGGTGCAGGGACCCTGCACGTGTTTGATTATATGCAGTAACATCAAGCGGAGCAGCACCTTATTTTCATGCCATTAAGAACTGTTTTAAGAACTGTTTCGGCAGGGGTTGGAGCAGAAATTTCGAGTGATTCTACATCCTGGCAGCATTGGAGCATACACAGCACACCAACAGCTGACCAACAATAAGTCACTGTTTGCTTTCCCTGCGTCGCTAGGCACAAGTAATTTGTGCTGACTACTTGACGGCGTAGTTATCAACACGCCATCCCAACTGCAAGGTGAGTTGGCCAAATGGTGCTTCTATCGCCATTAAGTCCTAGCTTGGTTTGACTGCCCTTAGAAATATATGGCCACGATGCCCCATGCTGTTTGGGAGTCTGCAAAACTTTGCAAGACGCTGAGTAAAGGTCGAACATTATCTTTTGAGTTCCTTGCGGGAAGCGCTGGCATGATGCAGAAACTGGCACTGCACGCCATGTTTTCTCCAGAACACAACAACATGGTTTTCCTCTTGCTGGTTGCTTCGGTGCTTCCGCCAAGCTGGTACGTGATTTTCTGGTAGCCACTGAATTTCCAGCGGAGTATAACAAGGGAGCCCTTGTACTCCGATGTGTTTTTTGTAGGGCATCATTCTCCAGCCACCTGCAGAAGCAATTCCCCACACTCGCCCCAGCAGGGGCTATTCCCATGAATACGCAGGACTAGAGGAGCCACGAGTGCACACGCAACGTAAAGACAACCCTTCCACAGCAGCCAATATGTGTGAGCAGTCGATGCTCGGTTTATTTTGGCATCCGCATCCGCTGAGCACGTCATCTGCAGCCCTTTGGCACCACTTCTGACGTATGATATGGGGGCTGCTTAGCAGCTTGGTTTGCTTCATGAAGCGAGTATGCTTCCCAAGTCGCTATCGTGATTCGATGGTTGCCGACTCGTGCGTGGTTCACATCCGTCACCGCTTGCCAGCTTACGCTATCCGGCGTTTCTGTGCATGTGCATGCACCAACGTCCTCTATTCACGCAACGTATATAGCAATTGCAACGAGTATGTTCTCTGCTCGTTCCCTCAAAATACGCACCAGCTGTGTGGAAAGTGAATTGCAAAACACTGGATTGCCGCTGAACATGTCCTACGGATTTTCCACGATGCCTTGTTACCATTTCGTTGGCATTTTCGTTTACTCTGAGAAAACTGTCATACATTTAATGAATAACTGTATTCAGGTAAGCAGTTTGCGGGCGAATTTGAGCTCTGGCGTTTGAAGGAAATGCACTAATTCTACCTCAGGAAGTGCGCGAAACCTGAGGTATAGGGAATCCTGCGCGCACTCCGGCAATACGCAGTTACGCTATATATTTAAGACCCACCATCATGTTTAGGGCATCATCCTGGTATTACAAATGTGCCTGCAGAGGTAACAGTGAAAACTGGAGACGTAGGGTGAGCAAGTACCAACGGACCAAGTTGTATCCCGTACGTAGCTTAATTGTTTGCGTGTTTGAACACTGTGGGTCTTTTCGTTACAGGTAGCAGCCAAATAGCTTCACCTGACTTTACTGCAATATCCATAGTTTTCTAACATGTTTTACCTTGTAACGAAATTGTCAACGTGGGTCTTCCACCCGTTCCGGCACAAAAAGGGCCTTGGTTGGGTCTAACATTAGGCAATGCCCGATGAACTGCGCGCTAAAATGATCACCAGCGAGGTGGATTTCAATTTCCAGATTGAAGGTTTGCTTGCACTGCAGCTAGTACGGTTGTCACTGTTCGCCCGAACAACGAGCTTGGTCTTGTATGGACTCGCAATGGAGATCGCCAGGTACCTACTTTCTGTGCGGCACTTGCTATGCAATACTGGTGGTCACGAGCGTATGCAAATGGCATTCCAAAACTGCTGTCCTTGTTTTGAAAGCCGATTGTGGAGCTTGACGGGTGTACTGCATGATTCAGAAGGACAACTTGTTAATTTGAAGCTAATGTAGACATGCATATGGCCTTTGTCAGGGTGCGGAGATTGATACGTTCCGGTGTCCCGCTGCGTAACTGGTGCACAATGAGGAAAAACACTTCCAAGCTGGCATAACGGGCCTTTTGCTGAGGCATCGAATGCGGGATTCAGAAACTTTGCAACACAAGCATCATATTCGGCATGCCTTTCGCGTCATGTCATCCTTGAAATGCCCAGAAGCGTAGGAGACAGGCCACGATGGTCAGGGCTGGGCGGCAACCACAGTTCGCTTCTGACTCACGTCGATTTTTTTCGCATTACAGTCCGAAGGAAGGGGAGGAGAAAGTCGCCTGCATGCCTGCTGCAACACGGGCATGACCCACATTTCTCTAACGCAGTTCAACTGTAATGCTCCAAACGCGCTTCCGCAGCAAGTGTTTTGGCATGCTGATAAGTGTCTCGGTGCGTGTGCCCATGGATACGATTCTTCTGAACAAAATTGATTCCAGTGCCTAGGTTGTTGCCATCCTCTGTCACAACAAAGCATGGGGACGAGGCCTTAAACACAGCGCAGATGCCGACTTCCTCGATGCCGAATAAGGCCAGCTTTTTCATCGGTTTCAGGGTTTCATCCCCGTTTCACTGCACGCCAGAGGCAAAAGAAGCTCACATGAATAGATGCGTGATCAGGCGCACAATTTAAGGAACAAAGCGACACAGTAGACCCACCAGCCTTGACTTCTAGATTTTACCACCCTGGGAAAATGTAGAAGGTAAGAAGCTGATCCACCAAGCATATCAAGCCTCCAAGCTGTGCGTGATGTGCGCTCGTGCCAGGGCTAAGGGTCCAGGCATTCACTTTAAGA
>HG712652.1:5469-36130 GCA_000499725.1 Eimeria brunetti | reverse complement strand
AATGCAGTGGCTGCATCTGTTGGTGCAGCCAAAACGGCACGAGGTTTGGGAGTGGTGTTTTGCGGGGTAAATGTCTGCGTTCTGCCGGCGTTGGAGAGCACGCAGATAGTCGAAGGACAGGATGTCGCAGTTGAAGACCACGAAGTCGTTGGCCAAATAGTGTGGGCTGTAGTGCACGTGCTGTATAGTAAGTCTTACGCTGTTGCACGGCGCAGCAGTCTAAAGCAGAATTTGGTGCAGCTAATGTGTGAACGATGCTGAGGGGGAGGAGTATCAGGAAGTGTGCTCCAATTGGGAACTTCACCATCATTCGTTGCACCCAGCAGGCCTTACTAATGTAGTCGGATGCTAGTATATCTGCGCGTAGAAGCAGCCGTGTGCTGGAAAAAATTGAGGGTATACGTCAGCATAATTTGGCGACGCTTGGGGGTCCTAGAATAACGTCTGATGGCTCTATCAGTTCAAATAGCAAAGGCGCTCAGTCATGTTGCTCTGCCTGGCGTCATCCGCTTTCCAGTACTGTGTTTTGCGGATATTGGGTCAGGTTGCAGATAGCTTGGCCAACGTTTCTGCTCCTCGGATGGCACCAGTGAAACCTGCTACTGGTGTTCTGCACAGGGTGAGGAGAAGAGACCACCAGGTACCGGAGGCTGCCTTTGTGAAAATATACAGGCTAGGTGCAGAATTCCGTCCGCGCCTCCGTTTACTGTCCCTAAGACGAGACACAAGGTAAGTTTTATTCGCCTTAACAGAGGCGAGTATCAAGCAAGCATGCAAGAGACTACAGCAAGTACGCTATGCCTCCATATTCCTGTTTCAGTTTCGCCTGACAGTTTGGCTGGCTGCGAATAGAATAAGCGAGCCTTAATATCCATCAAGAGGATTTCGCAATGAAGCGATTTGTCCCTTAATACACAACGGCTTCTTTGGTGTGCGCTCTCGAACGGCGAGCGGACTGTCTTTTTTTGGCCCTATCTAGGTGCGTGGTCCTTGTTCGAGGTATTTGAGTTGGCGGTTTGCGATGAGTTCTGGGCTGTTCCGGAATTCTGGATATGCTTAAACGTACCTTGGTGAGTTGTCTCTTTTCTCGAATGTTGGAAGTGCCTGGACGTTAAGCGGTTGTGTGCTGTCGATGCGACGAAAATCTTGTAGTCTCTAGATTACAAAACTGTTGGTTGAGAAGATTTTTTTTTACGCAGCAGGTGCCTGGAAATCCATTGGGTGTGGTTGGCTAATGGGCCAGTCCGGTCGGACTGTCCGAAACCAGAGTTGCCGGTTTTAGTTTTCTATCCCATATGTTTCTTAAGAGTTCGTGTCGCAGAGGCGCATAAGCTCATACCAGGAAAGGTGTCGTCGTAGCAATATACGGATTCATAGTTACCCTGAGTTTTATCTGGGCAGTAACGTAAGACGTTCATGGCCGCGAGATGCCAATATTGTTGCATGCGGTGCAGGAGATCTTGAGCAAACGGATTCCAGTTTGTGCGTAGAAACATAGGACCTCGCTTCCCTTTTGCACCGTCTTGGAGGAACGAGAAAAGACGAACATGCTTTTATCCGGGTATGGGAATCGACTCGTAGACAAACACTGAGCGAAGACCCTCCAAATGTGGAAGCTGGTGGTGTGGTACATCTGCTTTCATGCTGGTGAAGAAGCCTTTGCTTGACCTGTGGCTTACGCGGATTGGCACGGCCAACCACTGGCAGGTGTGCCATTCGTCTACAGCCCAAGTAGTAGCATAGGTGCGACAAACCAAGACCTTTGCATTCACGGCATTAGACACCGAAAAGAAGGTTGCTGATCCTGTGAGTACCGCAAAATGCAATGAATGGACGGACACTACATGCACGGGGGTGTCGTTTTTATGCTGCTCTGATGTCTTCCTAGAAAGGCTTTATTCACTAATGGCGAGGGAGTATTCCACATACCTACCTTCGTTCTGCGTTTTGTGCCCTCTAGGGTAGGAAACATCAGATGAGCGTGGATTGGGCACTTGTCGCGCGAACGTCTGCCCGTTTCCAGGTTTTACAGCACAGTGGCGCCGAGGCAAGAACGCTCCTGTGATGGCGTATAACACGTTTTAGGCCTTTTTTACTGGACATCAAGTTAATTAGCACGTCGTTGAGGTCGTGTATTCAAGTTCATGAAAAATTTTTCCAAGCGGGTGCGTGGAGATACGAAGTTCTCATGTGCTCTCGTACTGCACTAGAATTTTCAAGCAGGTTGATTGGGTTTGCTTTGAAATGGGTGGCTAGCCGCCCACTAGTTATTAATCAGGTTCCTCGGTTTTGGAGGCCACTTCATGGATATTCTGGGAGGCGAAGAAGGCTGAGCGCATTATTTCGGCTTGCATGGATGGCTCTTCCGAAGGTGGCTCAATGGGGACCCCCTTTAAGCGTCCTGCTCAAGGGCTTTTGATTACGCTGGCCGTCGTCTGATGGTGCTTCTGTAGCGTACTCCTCCCGTTGAAGTTTGGCGTCACCGCGTGGTTCGCAAAGATATCGTATTTGGAAGGGGGAAGCGGTCGCCTAATCAAGGTGGGTGACATCTCGGTTTTTTTCAAAGGGCCAGATAGCTGGTGCTGTGGCCTACGCACCCTTGTCGATGCTCCGCGGATTTGTGACCGCCCTGCGTGGAGGTCAGCCTGCGACCTTCTAGGGGTTGGGGACATCCGCAACGCATGCAAGTGCTCGGAGGACTCAAGGAAGGTGCTTGCCCTTTACGCCTTTAAAAGGCGCATGCGGTTAATACTAATCCAGCGGGTGCGATGTGATTCTCAGTCTTTTTCTATCCATTTTCCAACTGCTTAAGTTTTTCAGTTGACTTTTCAAGATTCTGTACTTTCCTAAAGGACGGGTCACGCAATGTGAAACAATTGGCTTATGCGGACAGGTCGGGCGGGTGCTGTGATATTCGTCAGTCAGGGAACAAATATCTTGGTTGAGATAAAAATTGTAGAAGAGAACATATGACTGGCCTACAGTAGTGGCCACCAACGCTACCTGAGGGGAACTGCAGCTTCGTCGGTAGTAGACTAACTCGGTGACGGCCCTAGTTGATAGCACGAGTATTGTGGCATAGTTGTTTCTCCAGAAAAACCTCGTCCTTGATTTGATGATGAGTAGCACCCTCGAAGCTATGGCGGAAACGCATGCAGATTGTGCGCCATGATGAAGCTCCACTTTTGTCGCCTTTTCCACTCCACGCAAAGCATTAACATGACAAACTTGATCCACTGGTTGTCTGCGACACTTTAGGCAGAAGCTGCGCACCAGGGTGGTGCCTCAAGTCCCAGTATAGTCGGCTGTGCTGCAGGTTGCATATGCGCGCCGTGCACTTTGCACTAGCCCGAAAGGCTTGACAGAGGAAGCAGATGGTTTGGGCACGTACAGATTGCTTATCGAGACGTGTCGATACCTAGTATCCAAGCTGCTCCCTTACATCGTCAAGACATATCATGCGCTGACCATTCCTGGACCATTTCCTCCAGTGTAGATGACGGACATCAAATGCCAATTGATGCACCAACGTCATTAGTGACATTCACATCAAACGGCTTTTAGATCGTGCGTGACGACAGGAATAAGCCTTTGTGTGGCTGCATTACGTTGCGGTGTGATCCAGATAACACAACTGAGCAGGTGCTATGCCACGTGTTCTTCAGAAATAAGGGCTGCGGGGCTTGTTCTTGCGAAGAGCAGCACATTCCGCCTGCCCAACAAAGCGTGCATAACCTTCATTTTGTACCTTGTACGAATGCGAAGGGCTAGATGATCATCCCTACATGGCGTCAAACCAGTTCTAGCCAGGTGATTTGCTGCTTGGTTGAAAGAGTACGGTACGCACATTTGAAGACACATCTTGGTCAGTCTGTAGTCCTCGATGTGCACATCTCCAGCCCTGGCTCCATCCCATTGTAGCCCTTCCGTGTTTGTTAAAAAACGTTTATCATGATACAATTCCAGCATCAGCAGGTGCAGGCCCAATATCGATATTTGTTGGGGAAATTGCCAAACCGTACGGTGCTTGTGTTCTGCCCTTTCGGGGTCTGTACTTACATGCAAGCTGCCCGGATATAGCCGGCTCTGTGGCTGTGTTTCCGGCGGGCGTGAAAAGTGACAAGCTTCTCCATGGGTATCTTTTAGTGCTTCCAGACGAGTTGCAATGTCCCTATGAAATCGTCTACACTCAGAATAGACCTTGGAGTGCCAATCATTAATTCCTTCAATATACATAAAGTGTCGGCTGAAGTTCATTTGCACGCGATACCTTGTCGCTGCTCATGAAGAGGAATCTCGCCGAAGGTGATCGGCTCTCCGCATCGTCGATCCTGAAGGCGAAACTGCTCGGACGTCCAACTTATCACAGGAAGTACGGTGGAGCGCTGACGCTTTTGCGGGCGTTTTACTCCCATGTGGCGCTACAACCTCTGAGAATAGTGCAGCCTTAAGATGTTCAGCTCTGGGGTGAGCGTTGACTGGCTTTTGCGGAAATACATACCATAGGATCAACCTTACGCCGTTGCTCCCCGCGTTATTGGTTGCAGGGAGTGCGTAGATATGTGAACCCGTGGTCACAAAGGGCGCAACCAAGTACACGCTTAGGATGTCATTTTTTGTATTTGCACGACGTTGCATAAGGCTCCTTAGGAGTGTGGCAGATGGTAGACGAAGGCCTGCCTGATCGAACGTGCAGCTGGCAAGAATACTCTGGTTTGCCGTAATCCTTTGGAGAGACAAGAAAGGCTCGTCTTAGGTCTTCCTGCAGCGGATTGATTGCGCAGTGCATCATGCTTATATTGTGCTGCCGGAACACACCGAACTTGCCTGAGTGTGCGGCGTATAGCTTTCCGACATTCTGCAGGCCAAGCGCGAAAATCGGCTGGATCCTCGGGCATCGCTTTTCTAGAGTTTTACCTTATATCGGCCCTCTTGAATCTGTCTCTCTAGCAGCTTTTCCTATTTTAGAGCATGGACAAAGACAAGAAAAAGTCGGTTTCAAAATGCGCCGTCGAGTTCAAACTTGCCCGTTGCTGTGATAACAGTGCACATCCCTATTGCACGCCTTCAAAACGTTTAAAGCGGTTTTGCTACCTTCCGCAAAGCCATGTAGATCCTTGCCAGGATGCCGACATTGCTAGTGTTACGAATAGATCTTCTGTGCACATTAGCGGGAGTTAAGACGCGCTTTGGTGGTTGGCATGAAGTCAGCATTTGCTATGCAACAAGGTAGCCGAGACAGATGGAAGGTATATGATGGCCACAGCTGACGGCAAGAACGAAATGCTGATCCCATGGGGGTTTCAAAAAAATGATTGTTGAGCCAAGCGTTAACATTCTTTGCTGTGAAAGGGCAATCCTGGAACTATGCAATCTTGGCCCAATAAGGCGTGCCGGCCGCCTCTGAATACCAACGTAGTTCTGCTGTGCTACCCAAATGGCGTGTGTTACATCCACAGAGCTTGGGCACACTGCGTTGTCGGAGTCACTCCAATGCCACTTCGTTTTATGCTTGTGAGCTGGTGTCTGTAGTTTGTAACAACGCAGCCTGCGCTGATATGACTAATTAGTACAGCTCTTGCCCCTGAAACACTATCTGTTGCCGCCGGTGAACCGTCATTGTCTAAGAAACCTAAAACGTTTTACGTGTGCACAACTATTCTTTGAAGTGCTTGGAATCAGCGCCGAACATGTCAACCAGCCCTCTCCCACACGTTCGGACATACCCAGACCAGAAGTGATTGTTTTATTAGCAGGGCGAGGCGGAGGTCTTTTCAGGGGTCGAACCTGCCGCAGTAGGGTAAACTGGCGTTGTGGAGCTGATGCTGGTACTTCTAGGCTGTGTAGGGCAATGCGCACTCGCAAGATGGAGAGGAAACAGCGTGGCTATGTCTCGTGGCGTAGAAGGAATATCTCAACTCTGGGTATTTATAGTGCGCAGCGTCCGCCCCTGCTGTGTGTTTCCAAGGGAATGCTGCATTTCTAAACGTTGCTGGTATGAGCAGACAAGTACGGGTGTTGATGATCTCGATCTAGCGTTATAGGCCATGGATTAGCGACATTAGGCGTGAACATTTCGTTCTTTTAGCAAGACGGGCCAAAAATGGGGCATATCCTATACACTTTATTTGTGCCCCTGTAGATAACTCCACGAGATTCCAGTGTGAGCTACGATATACCACCGGATATGTGTAAACTAGCCACTGACTCTGAAGGAAACACGTGCCAAGCACAGTACCTATCGCTTACGGAAGCTGAATGGCATTAGAAGGGTGGTCGCCACCGGGTCCGTTGGGAATACGCACCGCAACTACCGCTGGCAGTTGCACTTCTATGCTTGACAATGCTGTGCAGCCTAGAGATAGATTAAGGGCCAACACGTTCCATCATGCTGCTGTTGCGCATCTTAAGTATGTTTGAATAAAGTTCTCATTGAGTCGGTTGTGGCCTTCGTTGCCACAGAGCAACATTGTAGGGTGCCGGGGGACTGGTGTACATGCGTTAGACTAAGGGCGCTTGGGCTGGCTAGCTTATTCAGCTCCTAAAGGATCCTGGCTGCTCATGCCACGTTGGAGGGATGTATAGAGGCTGCGGGGCTTAGGAAGTATGTACTGAAGGCTTTTGCATTTGCCTCTCCTGGCTTTTTAAAGCCTGTGAACGGAACAATAACCCCCCTCAAAGTCAGGGTCCTACTTGCTACCTCACGATTAGTATGTTATAGAGCCCGGACAATCGAAAGGAAGCTGGTTAAAGCGGCCTCTTGGAAGGGAGCCAAGACGCATCATGTGCGATGGGGTGGCGATATGACGCACCCCGGCAAAGGTTAAGCTTCCCGCGGTGCGCGCCCCGACGCAGTTTCGTCGTGCGAATCTTCAGAATGAAAGCAACAGATGCGAAAATTCGGATTCAGACAATGGCGAACTGCGAGGAGCACCATAATATAGTGTGGAGTATCACTGGCCAGTATTAACGGACAGCAGTAAATGGAACAGCGAAGTTTCGATGACGTGGACGCGGGCTCTCTATGACATCAGCTGCGGAATGTTAAATGCTGAGAGGAGTTTTCCCCTGTTTCCTGATGACTTAGTCAAACGGTTGGGCTGGTTGTAAGCCACGTAGACGGAGCTGACTGAGCTGCTGATTCCTGCGCTAGCCAGTGTTGATACAGGAGGTGAGCTTGGGCTGCAGAGGCAAGCAGTTTAGATAGTCAGCTTTTGCTTTTTAGGTCCTAGTCCCCAATGCGACGCTTTCAGGAATTTTCCCCAACAAGGTAGTGGAGCTGAATTTGAGTGCACCCATATATGCCAAAAAACATTCCTGTGGCTAATAGGTACTGCATTATAATGGCCATTCATCCAGTTCAAGTACAACGGAGCCCAGATTGTGAGCTGGCATGGGATGTTGCCGCTTAAATGTTCTAGGCATAGAATATGGACTAGGGAAGCCCCGGAAATAGGCAGTATACTGCTAGGGGGGGCGCATTCTAATGTTCGCAAGCTGAAGCTAGGCTGTATTCCTTTGCTAATCCCAAAATATGTCTCTGGCGGGAAACACGAGGAATTAGCTGAGCCTTTGTGATTTTATACCTATTGGTATGTACCCACGTGCAACCGCATATCCAGAAAATCAGAGCGTGCTCAGCCAATGGTGGAAATAGTGCTCAGAGGCTTCTGATCTTGCATCAAATGCCAGTTTTTGCGCATATCCGCCCATTACGGACACGTATTACACAAGCGCATCCGGTTCATATCGGGTTGTCAGCATGATGGTCCACCAGATGCACCTGGAGCTGATACGCAAATTACTTATTTTCAAGGCAGTTCACGGTTAGCCATGCGTTTGATAAGTTAGCTCCGTCTGCATCTTAGGCATGCACGCGCTTTTGTCTTGAAAACTAGAGAGGCAACGTTTAATGTTTAATATTGCTTGTTAGGCAAGCGTACAAAGGAGGGGCAAGTTGTGGTTTAGCGTGTGCGTGGTGATTCAGATCTTCGCATCTGACCTTTTCACCCCTTCCTCCAGATGCTTTAGGTGCCTCTCATGATGTTTCCAAAACTAATAAAGGCTCCGCTCACCAACGCATGGGCTTGCCTCCACTTTCGGGCAGCGTATGTACCTGTTCGCGCTCTTGCAAGATGCAAAGAGGTGCTCTGCAAGCATCTGCTTCTAGTGAGTGCCGCAACCATACGACTGATGGCCTGGCATATATGCCCAACGTTGTGGGAAAAAGAAACTTTAGACCAGGGCTAAGCGCAAATGGTGGGAAGGGGCATTCCGTGCCGTCGGCCGTTGCGCATGTACGATTCCACCGGTAGAAAAAGAACTTCGAACGCGTTTTCGGTGCTGTCCACCGTGCCCAGCAAAGGTGAATAATGTTGCCACTGGCTTGACAAGAGGGTTCAGCAACCATCCGGTGCCATCGAGTTTGAATTTTGTCAGACTGTCGTTAGGGCTGGGTTACTGAACCGTTAAATGACCGTATGAAGAACTCCTGGCGTGTTTTAGGTGGCGAGGGTGGCGCGGGCATGCATCTGGCCTGCGGGAGTCTGTTCAAATTTGTACAGCGTGGATACCAAACGGTTTTCAGTTTGTGCGTGGAGAAACGCAATCAAACGCCTGCAGTGCTTTCTGCAAGCTTGTCGGCTCCAAAAAGGCGTCTAAATAGGCCTTGTAGCTTTGTATGCAGTGTTCTGCATACTGAGAAGGGGTCCTACTCCTAATGTGAGAATGCCCTGCAGTGTGACACAGACAGTTGGATAGGGGAAGCCCCAATGGCTTCAGGAGGTACCCGTAGGCACCCGTATTACAGCGGCACAGATCTCACGAGACCACAGCTATGCACTAGGGGCGGGAGAAATACGCGGAGGCTTCAAGATAGCAGCGCTTGCTGGCGAATTCGACTGAAAGTGCCACTCGCTCTATCTGTGGGCTTATTGCGTACAACGCTAACGCCTGTTTTTAGCCTTGATGCAGGTGAGGTCAAAGCATGTAACAAACGTGCGTCACTGCTCAATTGACATGACCTGAAATTGAAAAGGCGGAAGAACAGAAGCTGCAGTTTAGCGCACGCTGCACATGGCACGCTGCAAAGTGATTACCAGCGCCTTGGAGCCTCTGAAAGCTGCTGGAGTGCATCGTGCAACGGTGTCAATGAATGCGGGTTGGCATCTCATATGCACTGTATAGGCTAGTATTCGCCTAGCCAGTATGTCGAAATGAAAACGTACCCTACACCATTTTTTCCCCACTGGCCGATTAATGTTTCGACCAGCAGCACATGGACAGACGGAACCCAAAGATCGGCAGCTTGTACTCTTGTGTTGGGTTAAGGAAAAACCCACTCATTTCAAGTGTTCCTAGCATTGGGGGAGCTCTTTCGGCGCAAAAGGAAACTGGCGATTGCCGTGCGTGACGCGCAGGAGAGCGCGTACCGTGTAACTATTTTAAGAGCGTCATTGCGAGTTCGACATTGCGTTCGTGGAACGTCTGTGCTTCATTGAGGGAATGGTGGTGTCGCCTGGTTCCGGCGAAGGCAGCGGCCATGCATTGTACTTCAACTGACTTGTCTGTGACAGGACAGCTTCGGCTGGCTTGGGCGCAAGACGTGTGCAGCAGTACCCAAAACGAATCCGGTAACATCAGGTGTAACATGCTCTCAAGGCCGTGTTCTGTAGACACCCAATGTAGTCAGTGCTGCCATTCCACAGGCAACTAAGACGGAGAATGCCATACTTTTAGCAGATAATACAATCATCTAAAGGATGTCGCTTCAGCGGGTGCGTCGAGACGACCATGTTTTGCGTTGTTTCCGTTTTATAATTATCCCCTTTAATGAGAAAGCAGATAGGCAACCTAGGTCCCTCAAAACGTAACGTCTCTCCGGATAACTCCGCAAGCGCGCAGTCGTGCGGACAACTGTGTGGTCATTCGTGGACCAGAAGGATATTTTTTCGCCAATATCAGTATTACTTCTTCGGATTATGCTCGAGTGCCTCCATCCTCAGGAATCGGAATCCCTTGTTGGTACAAGAGAAATATAGAGGATACTGCTGTGCCTTTACAGAAACGTGGTAACATCTTGAGTGTTTCGAATTTGTTTTTCAATTCGTAATGTGACGTTCCTCTACACTCTTGGCGTGCCCCAAGGATTCGTATTGAAGCAATTGCGCAGATCATCAAAGACCCATTTGAACCGTGCCTTCGTTGTAGCAACCGCCAGGAAGAGCACACAAGGCCAAATTCCAACACACCCCACACCGCTACCTGGGTTCTTGCAGGACCTCTACAATGTGGCACAGCCAAGGAGCATGATGCGCTGCGTGGACGTACGCCTGCCGTTCTGTTCTGTATAAGGAAGGAAAACGAAATCAAATAAGCCTTGCTTAGGTGGACGAATTACCAGGTTGAGACGGAGCATCTGAAGAGTGTGCGTCTATGGGAAAAATCGGTATCCCGGTCTTCCCACAGCCAGCGGATTCGTGTGTTTTTTGTTTTCAGAGGGGCAGGGAAGCAGAAACAACTCGCGTGGGAACTGGCATGTAGTTCGGTAACTGTGTTGACAGTCATTGGCGGCTCTACAATGGCAGCGAGGGGAAGCAACGGAGGAATACACAGCAAATACAAATATCCGTGGAGCCACAGATTGGAAAGGTACAAAAGGCATACAGCATGGCGTCTTCACTGCGCATGAGAGCACAGCGCATCTGACCTCCAGCGCGTGCGTTGCGAAAATTACTCTGCGCAAAGCCTCGCGGACTCGCCTCGTCGTGGTTGTTAACATAGTCTCAGGATGTCGAAAAAGCAAACGATCAGCAAAGCACCTGCTGTCCACATAGATTTTCTGAGGGGACATTTATGTGATAAAGTGTGTGTTTGCAAGTGGGTGGAGCAGTCTGTGGAATAAGGCTCTCGTAAATATGCACTGCCTGTGGCTTAGTGCCAATGTTTGTCAACTTGCTTGTTGGTTTAACGGACGTAAGGCGGGCCAGATACGAAGTAGCAGCCGTAGTCGTGGAAGTGACGTGATATGCGCAGTGTGCGGACCCTGCGAAAGGAAGCCCGCAACAAAAACTGCGCATGCTGCGCATTGCGCAGTTTGTTGCGGGCTTCCGAATACGTTTTAACTGATTCGGCACCAACCGCCAAGTATGGGTTAAAAAACAACTGCCTCGTCGACGGCTTTAAAAGTGCTTTGTGCGGCACAGCATGCGTCTAGAGCTTCCCGGGCAAGGCTTCGAAGGTGAGGGCTCGGCAGTTGAATGAATGTAGGCGATACCGCTTCACGTATCTAGCCGTGTGCAGGAAGTGAAAGAAAATTGAGGGCCTCTCGGTTTTCTAAGGAACTGCATCAACCAAAGAAAAGAAAGATTCAGCAAGTGTGTTGGGGTAGACAACACATGCTCTGCACAATTTACCTTTAACAATACGCAGGAAGCGTTTTCTCCGCTGAAGGCACGCGCAAGACCTCCGTTCACTTAGAATGAAAAACGCCGATACAGTCTTCGCATATGCGTGCTGGTAAAACGCTTGTTGGAACGAGTAGTAGAATGAACGTGGTTTGCACATTTCTGACGCTTGGAGCATGGGTGCAGTCACACTGACTCGAACACGACCCGATGAAAGGTTGTTGATTTATCTGCTGCCTCAAATAATGTACGGTTGTTTGCAGGTGTTCTGGGGCACCTGTTGTTTGCACACGCAGTGCCGGCAAGTGGATGCAGGCGGCCATTAAGGGGGGCTCTATACTCAGCGGAGTATGTTCCAATGCAATTATGAAATCAGCTCGAACAAACGGGTTTTCAGGAGGTTCGTTCTGATTCGATTTTTGCCCCACTCTGCTCTTCGTGTAAATGGAGCCCTGGCAGCTATCCACATTGGTGAGGCTGAAACGTTGGCACCTGGGCATCTGAGCTTCAAACGCGATGCAATATATTTGTTCCGTGCTCGTGCAAAGCGAGTGCCGAAGGGCAGCTCACCTGAGAATGCGTTATGCGGCCGAAGCTCATCTGAAGCGCCGAGGTGGCATGGTCTTTGCTTCGCTAATAAGCGCCACTTTAAAGTCTTCGCTGGTTCATGCTGGCGAAAGGCCAGTTGGCTAGAAGTTCCGGGAGGGACTCCGTAGAGTCAAAAGTGAAGGTTTGGACGCAATTCAAAGAATGATAGGCCGACTCGAGCCGAGCCGGGAGTGAATTCTGTTTTCGAAAAGTTGCCAGCTTGAGCCTTTACATACCTGTCGTATGCCAACATGAACAGTCAGGGAAGACGTACTACAGTCGGCCATCACGTACTGCAGCCAGACGCATTCCTGTTTTTACGGTGGCATATTCCTTTACTTGCACTGACTTTGGCACCATATCAAAGCGAATTCGGGAAAATGGTGCAAGGAACATTGAAAGCGTTACGGCGGATGGCTCAGGCAAACGATTAGACTTACCGCTGTACTGGCAGCGTGCTGCTTAGAGGCTGCTGTGGCATAGTGATACGATTACAGCTTGTGAAATGCAGGAAGAGGCAGCTTTCCTCTGCTTGCTGACCAGGTGCATTTTCTACCAGGGTGGTTTCGGCATGCACACGTTTTGTAGTTATTCGCACAGTGTGTTGCGGTAAAAGGAAAAATGCAACTGCTGGTTCACTGCACGTCGGGCACCTCTCGGATAGGATCATGACGTCACTTAGCTTGTGGGTCAACTGCAGACGGTGGCACTGGTTGCTAGGCTGAGGTGGCTGGACGGGGGCCTACGTTGGAGACGCCAAAAGTAGAGGCTGAACCTTATCTTACCATGAGAAAATCATACTTTTTGTAGCTTAGCGTTTAACGTGCATGGTGCGTTTATGATTTTTTTGCATCTAAATTAAAAAGGGGTTTTGTTTTGAGTAATCTACGGGCGTAGCTGCCACCCTTTGATTCAGGCGGAGACCTTCATGATTGCTAATTCAGTTTACTATACACCCAGAATGCTAGTACTCGCTCCTATACAGCGTTGTGGACGATCAGCAGCTCCAGCGGTGTCCCAGTTGCAAGGTTTCCTACCAATGTTTTTAAGTTGCCTGTCTTTGTGTTTGTTGATATATGTGTGCTACGAAATTGTGCTTCACTTTAGAATCCATACTGGAATAGAAGCTGTCAATGCACCAGTTCCAACACAGACGCGGATGAATATCTTGGGTGGATGTTGTTAAGACGCCCCATGACATTCTCACTGCAGCTGTTGTGTTAGGTACAATCAAACTCACCTAAGTGCTGCATAAGGTTTTGGGTTTGTGAAACCCAAAACCTTATGCAGCACTTAGGTGAGTTTGATTGTACCTTGACAAATATGGATGCGTGTATCTCTATAGATGTGCTAAAAGGATAACAGGCGGAAATGTTGACAGTCAGGGAAAGAGCGGACTTACATCCCCTGTTGCCGACGTTGACCAGCTTGTGCGTTTCGTATTGGTGGGTTTAGTGACTGTGTCTGCAAATCAACCGCCTTACATAATGTGAAATATTATGAGTATGTGATAAATGTGATAATGCGGATGTTAATCTGTTTGTTGACGTCTGCAGCCTATGATTCTACAGGAAAGCAAAAAGGTCATCGCTGTTTTCTGATCGATGGCTATTCATGTGTAAGAATAATGAATGTGCCCACATTTTTTTCCAGTTCGCGACTTTCCAATGTGGGAAAGCTCGTCAATGTTGATTCGGACTGCTGATCTACAGGGGGTTAGTGCGGATGTCCTGGCATTCCACTTATGAGCTCTCTGTTGCAGCTGCTGAGATGCGGTGCTGGGCTTCAAATCTACCGTTTATAAAGATTTCATGCTTACTCTTCATACCAGCCCTATAAACACCAACGTAGATAACAGAAAATGTTGAATCCCCGCAGTCTGTCCTGCAGGTTGAAGATGTGAAAAAACCATTTAGAGCTACATTCTGTGCAGAAATAGATACTCCAGAAACGTGTTTGCCGCTACGCTGGATTTAAGCCTTGATTCAGATCGAGAGGCCCTTGAGGTTTAAGAACATATTAGGCAGTGATTCCGAACGAATGCTGTAGTGGATGTTAAGATCGTGCGTTGCACCAACGAGCTCACGAACCATGGCATTTACCATGGCGTCGATGCGCGCCTGAGGTGTGTAGGCTGTTCAGAGCAATATGCTGTTTTCTGAGCGGATGCAGTTTTAAAAAGAGGAACGCTCAGTCGGATATATTTTTTATCCGGCTGGCGCAGTAATATTGCACGAGGGTACAGTCCGGAATCCACCCTTACCGTAAACGGAAGGCGTAGAAAATCAGATCCGCTACTCGTGGAAGTGGTGGCCTTCTTTTGTGCCTTGCCTGCGGAAATAACTGTGGAGACTTCGATGCCTCCGACATCGACTTTTTGGAGGGGTTTCCTTTGATGCGCGTTTGCCTGAAAATGTTGCCTAACGTCAAACGGAGCTTGCGGACGTGTCACACTGCCAATACGTCCACTCCCGGGCGCGCATGACGGTGACAAAGTCGAAGCTGACTTACTCAACTATTCTGAGATAGGGCCCTTGCGAAGCCTGTCCAATGATATCTGAGGGACATGCAGAGGCGGGTATAGGAGTGCATAATTGGACTTTTCAAAGAAGGGTCCAAGCCACGTACGGGTAAATGCACCCTTGGGCCTCAAAGGTTGCACGTTTGGAATTGCCTCAGCGTGCTGGAAACGGTAAACTATCCCCACTGCTGGTTGGTATGATTGCGCGTTTGCTGGCAGTGCATCACTGCGCCAAATAATCAATGGAAAACTTTAGAAAAGTCTACAGGGCCAGGCCACTTATTGTACACCCCAGATTGCCGTCACCGGCAAATAGTAGAGGGATGCATGCGCGAAGGCTGAGCCTCAGAATCTGACTTTGTGTCAGGCTGACATGGCGTTGACACATTCAAGGAATGTTTGTTAGCCAAGGGAGTGATACGCAATGCTAGGTGCGGATGGATGTGTCTATCGCCAGGGGAAGTTTGGCCGCCGAAACGGGGATGCAGTGACGCAGAACTGGATAGTGATTTAGTAGCCATGAATTAGCGATTTGCTTGCCAACGGAAGCTTTGTTCACCATTCTGTGGCCATGTTGTGCGTTCTGGGCTCGACTGGGAGGTAGATAAGGGACGCCAGGCTGGTTGAGCAGGGATATAAAATGGTAGTGGGGAATAAGGTGATGTTTCAGATTGTGCGCTGCGCCGGGTTGGAAGTTTCGCTGCCCTGACTCTGCCTCGTAATGTTTGTGCTGTCTGCAATATGGACTTCTGTACAATTGGTGGGTTCCAACGTTGGCAAGTTATTGCTCGTTACAGCATGCAGTCAGCGGTTGTAGATAACTGTCTGCTTGAACTCAGTATGCAGGCAAATATCGCAGAAGGTTGAAATGGACGGACAGGAAACGAATTGCAGGAGAAGCTACGTTGGCTACACGAATGGCTCTTTGTGCCTTTGGAAGTGCACGTTTGGAGTTCCTTAACGCGCCAGAAATGGCAGCATGTCCTCACTGCAGGTTGGTATGTTTGTGCGCTTGATCACATTACATAGGCGCAGCTTGGTATTCACAAGCATGTGTACAAAAACTGGCAGTTCCCTGGAGACACTTATTCCCCTTCCGCATTCTACCGTACAACTGCCGGTCCGGCCAGTATCACCTGTTGAATTTCAGTCTTTCGATGTGCTGCAGGACGGCAAAGCGCCGGAAGAATGTTTAACAGCCATGCAAATGACGCATACTACTAGGACGGGATGAATGCGCATCGCTCCAATGGATTTTTCCTAGGCGGAGAGATGCACTGCGATGGAGATGTACAACCCATAAAGGACTATAAGGATGTAGAGCGTTTGTCAAGGGAAGTTTGGTAGAAAGGCCATAGGGCTTAAGGCCTATGGTTTAGGTGTCGCAGTCGTTGGGTGCTGCGTTCCTAAACGAACGCAAATGAAATGCCACGTTGGCGAGCCAAGAATTTTTAAGGCCGTCCACTGTGACATTTCAGTTTGTGCGTCGCGCCTGGCCACTGTGAGGGAGAATGGCAGTTATGTAATATTTTGCAGCCCCGATTCGTGCTGCTGAAGAAGGTGTTTTACGTGCTCTTCACCAATGGCTACAGGTCAAAATAGCCACGACGATCAGGTCTTCTGCTTGCATGTGGATGTTGAGCAGCTTGCACGGATAGTGCAAGCAGCTGTTACAGCCAGTAAAATTTGGCTGCAGCACGCCTTGCGTAATGTGTTGTTCCCGCCTCTTGAGCGATCACGGATGCCATGTGAAGACAGCAGGGGATAGGAACTGGCAGGCTGTCCGCAGTCCACTTTTGTGTGCTTGTGCGCATGCTCAGCTAATATCTACCTAGAAACAGACGATGACGCCGATGAAGTATGCGAACGTGTGCGGCCGCCTGCACAGGCTTGCATCGTCTTTGAAACGTGTTGTATTGAATCGCTGCCGGGCGTGTCAGTAGCCGCAGGGGAGTCATGCAGGAAAATGCCAAGGTGACAAGCGAGTGAACGTGCAGTTTCATGCAGTGGCTATGCGTGATAACGACATGCCATGGACAGTTTATAGTAAGCAGTAGTACGCTGAGTGTGGTTCACGGCAGCAGAGAAATATATACGCGTAGGGCCCCAGGCAAGGATGTCTCACTTAGTAAGGGTGATTAAGCTGTTGGAGACGTTGGGGCAAAGCAAAAGTAACGCCTCTGGCTTGAATGGGGTCTAGCAGACAGTTTGGAAGTGCTGCTGCCACCGCGCCACAGAATGTATGCAGCGGCTAACCCCAGTCAAGAACAATGACAACATAGGATGCTTCATCCCTAATTGTGGTCGTCATACTAGGAGCTAGATAAATCTGAAATGCATGCATACTAGCTGCTATATCTGTTTAGAATGTCGGCGCCGCTGCGCGCTAATTCGCGAGGAGGCGACGGCGAGTACTGGATGTGGGGCCATTGCAACTCGCTGTACATAGATGTTTTTGACAGGATAAAGCATAAGCCTGCGTGCGTGTACTCACTGGCTGGTAGGCTAAATGCGACTGCGACGGCCAACGTCAAAGACGCTTGGTTAAGCATCCCTATATTCACCTCATAAGGAAGAGATACAGAACGATAGAGCCTTCCTTCCGGGATGAGAGACGGTTGTGTACAGAGGAGAGCTTTTAGCTTCGTGGTAGCGCTGCTAGAGCAAACTGAGATCGCGTTGGCACGCTGAACAGGTGTGCTGTACGGCGTTGTAGGCCGAAAGAAACGCTCATTCGACGTGGCCTGTGCATCAATGCCGAACGCTCATCCTTCGAGAACCAGTCTGGCTTTCTTGGATCTTACGCCCGCATGGACCGTTCGTCTGCAACTACCCGCCTTGCTGGAAAAATCCCCGTTGATAGCAGGGCGGCTGTGGCAAGCGGTTGCCAGAAGAGCGGCAGGTAGCTGCAGTCTGGAGGACCTGCGAGTGTTGATTACGGCTCACTGCATCTCTATAGCATGTACGAGATAGCAGAAGGACAGAAATGAGATGAATACTGCACACGCTGGTGTTCTGAGACCCCTAAATCTGTGCTTTATTTGTATGGTAATGTCATGTTCGTCGTATGCTTGTAATGCACATTATAGCGCTAGGGGGACCGCATGATACTTCTGCCTAGGACAAAATGATAGCGGTCTTTTTTCGCACAGGCCCAACAAAGATTCCGTACTAGGAACGTACTGCTTCCATGATTCTGAATGGAAACACCCTGTTCTCCTTTGCCGTTGTAGAGCCAGGTGCGTACAGATTTGGTGGAATTTCTGCTATCATGTGTTGCTGTGGCGATGCTTCTCCATTACTGCCAGTGATTACTTAGCGAGGCCGCTGCGGTTAGGAGCACAATCGGACTTTCCTTGGAAAAAGCAGCAATAGAGTTACCCATAATGGCTTTGTAGCCTGTGCGTCGGATTCAAGGGGCAAGAATCAACCCTTAGTCAAGAGACTCTCAGCTCGTGGGCGAACGGCTCCTTTAAACATGCTTCATTCGCAAGGCCTTCGGGAGAAGCAAGAGCAGCATGCTCTCGACAGGGTTCTTTGAGGTGGAGAAAGTGGGATGAGGCACTGGATTCCAACCTAGAGGGAGGGTTTGTTGTAACAGCCTGATTCCAATGTGTATTCCCAGGCAGTGAGACGCTAACGGCAGCCCCTCAAAACGCATTGTGTCAACAGTCAAACAGCACGAGGTGGGGCCTGTTTTTAATGATTGCCGCCTGCTGTCAAATGGGCAGTCTTCGACAACCAGTACAGGAGGGCGGCTGAAGCTTCAAACGAGGAATGGCGTTTTCCGGGCGAATTCAGATGTGGCTCGGATCCGACTAATCCGCCAGATACACAACCCACAAGGTGCACCTTCGGAGCGATCAATGGGTGCAGAAGGCGCAATCTAATGTGAATAATCAGGGAGTGCGAATTTTGAAAATTTGACAATTTCATGCATAAGTATTTACTCTTTTGCGGGGCGCGGGCTTGAATTGGCAAGCAGCGTCAGTGGCGTGCGGAGGCGACAAGCGTGAGGTAGAGACCCTGATATCTCTGAAATGCTCTCCTTAGACGTGATTGCGTCGCAAGGGAATAGTTTAGGGTCCCTTACGGTGCAGCTTTGTGCATGCAGGGGTAGACACACCTGTAGCTAGCCGCTGAACCAGAGAGTGCGTGGCGAGGCTAGCGCTGATCCTGAACAAGGTATCTCAACTCAGCCCTTGCAGCACTAAGCACCACAAAAACCGGGCTTTTAGGGCAGCTGGCTGGCCCACTAGTACACAAAAAACCCGCCCCTTAGGAACATGCGCATCGGTTTCTCCAATATCGCTCCCTTACGCATCAAGGTTAGGCCCCACCGTCTCTATCTGCAAGCTGTATGCCAAAACAATATCGGATCCGCATGTAAAGCACGTACGCCTCTACGCGGGACCCAGCTAAGTATACTTTCATTTGTTTAAGAGAATATTACACAGGCGGGGGTTCATAGGGCGAACGAGCATCAGTTCTCTCTGAAGCCGTGAGACACTCTGCATGCACGGAAGAGCATTAGAAGCAGGAGAGCAGCTACACAGCAGCTCTGTAGAAGTGCGGATACTCACAGACGAAAATAATCTGTGAGGACGGGTTGACAATCGTCTGCATGAATCTAGAGTGCGGCAGCGCTGAAATCATTAGGTGCGTAGCAGCGTCCACTAATCACTAGTGTGTGAGTCTGCTCCTCTTCCCGACAGCGGGCGGTGAATATCTGTCATTTCAGGGCAACTCCATCGCACACAAATTCAGGAGACCAGTGTTGGTCAAGCCGTCGGATGTAGCGTTGCACCCTTTGAAGTGCCAAGTGAACGCGCGGGTGCAGGGGCAGTCGTGGGAGGGGGGTATTCAGCCGGTTTTACCGACTTAGCAGCATGAAATCAAGCTGCACTCTGCAATTGTCAATTCCGACAGCATGCGAATTCGTGTTACATCCAGGTGGGAAATACTTGGCGGAACAGCGGTTATACGCTGTTTTTGTTTTCATCAGTCGGGTCAACGCAAACATATCAGTAAGTCCATGAACTTTGTTTTATTGGCTGGTGAATGCAGCTAGTGAGCGGAGTTCCCATACTCTACTACATCGACACAGGGAGAAACAGTTTTCCTTTTCGTGAATGTCAGTTTTTCCTCATCACGAATGTCAATTGCAGGCATTATTGCATACGTGGCAAGGCCCCAGCAGGGAAGTAAAGTAACAAACCGGCGGTTTACTGCATCCAGTAAAAGATTGAGTGCACAGCGGCAGTAGCCATTCATTTTTTTTCCAAGAAAGTGGATGTGTCGATCTATGTGCAGGAAGTACGCTGCGTTGCGGTGCGTAGTGCAGCTGGCTAAATTCTTATAAAAAACGGCTGTCCATTGGAGGGAAGCAGGCATCAAAAACGCATATTCGCCCCTTTAAACGTATGCACTGCACAAGCGCAGGCAGGGGCAGAAACCGCGATTACACGGGGGTTGATAAAAGCACGTCTGGTACCATCGCTCTAATCAACTGCACTCACTCTGCCACAGGCTTTGGCGGTGTTGGTTGCAAGGACTGCATTATTTCCACTTGCTGATTTCGGAACAGCATGATACAATGTGAATGCAAAACGGGTGCCTAGCTGTAAGGGTGAACGTCGCATGCGCGGTATGATTATTCGGAAATATAACGGCGTCTAGCTTGTGAGTAATGATGCTCACAGAGCCGTCACTTGTATTTCACACAAGACCTTGTTCGGTGTCCCGGTGTGGGTTGTTTGCAGCAGCATCGAAAACGGCTTCCCTGGTAAATGACGAGTATTCAAATAGTCAATAAATGACTAGGAGGGGATGGCGATGCCACGGAAGATACTTTTCTTGCAGCAGTGTTGATGGCGTTTCGTAAAGTTTCGTCGAAGGATAAACGCCGCCGAGACAGGCCTGACAGAACATGAGGCACTTTGTGTCATCTCAAGGGTCAACCGATGTACGTTGAATGTAAAGTCGGTGTGTAGTCGGAATTCTGCAGGCAGCCCCGTCAGAACCAGCTGCTTCTGCAAAAACATTCGTCCCGACTTCAGCCGGCAGAATAGGCTGATGCATATGAGAACAGTGACTGCATCGCAACCACCGCGGTTGCGAAGGCGCTTAACTCTGTAGTTCACCTGGCATACTTCTTGCATCAGAGCGTACGTACTCACAAGAGGTGCAGTACCAGGCGCTGGTTATAGTCACAGATATCCGAAACGTATCTACGCTGCATTGATTGGTGGCCCCAAGCAGAGTACGGTCAAAGAGCTGTCTCGGCACAGTTGGGGAAGCGCATTAACAGCAATCTGGTGTAGTACTGAGGCCGGGCTCCACCAGCCAAGAAGTGGCCGCACCAGGCACTCCAGGGCCCACGTTTCCTGCCGGTAAATAGTACTCACAGGTAGGCTCCGCCACCAAAAGCTCCCCGATGGATGGACTGCCTGCCCATCGCTGCTGGAATCTCCGGCTTTCTTCGCCGAATGCCATGAAAAGCTTAGGTGTTTTCTGGTGGATGTATTGGGTCAGGTTAAGTGTCACTGTTTCGCGGATCGTCCTCAGGTCGTGGGTCTCCACTGCGTGCGATTCTGCACGTGGTGCGGCCCAATGTAGTTTCAAGTACATGCACGGGTCGGGGCTAGCTAGGTGTTTCTTGGCTAGAAACACAGGAATGTACAGGATTTGCGCTGAAATCGCTAGGTGAGGGGACTGCTCTAGGACACCTGGAGCGATATTACTAGTCACGCGGATGCCTCTCAATTCCACATGACCAGGCCTTACTGCATCAACAGCAAATAAGGTCTTCTCGTAGCATGGAGTGTTGCAATGATACACAAATGTTTCCGACGGTGCAGGGAGTGAGCGTAGTAAATGCCTCGGAATGCCATTCAGATGCTTTACTTCTGCTTATGCGTGCGTTTTTCCGTCTAGAAAAGCCGTAACGTACAACAGTGTCGAAGCATTGTATTGCTCTTCCCGCCGTACATTTGTGTTCGTTTAATCTAGTTAGTGAGCCTTTGCACGGTTTACATCCGAGCAGGAAAGCGTGCAGCTGGAATGGCGTCGATGCGCGAACCCCTATTACCAGAGATTTTAGCGCAGCAGCGTCATAGGAACTTCGACCATCATAGTGGCCTGTGCGTAAGTGACCTGGAAGTATTTGAAAGTATATTTAAAGTTTTCCGTTCAGCTTGTGAGGACAGAGACTTCTGCAGGCATCATCACGAGCGCTGCCGCGCCGCTGAACTTTCAAAAAGAATATGTGCGACCGGGCATGTGCAGCGGCCGCCAGTTTTTTCTGCAATCGGGCACCTCAGGGTGTATGTACACATGCCTTAAATCAGTGGAGAGATCCGCAGCATCCCCGTGGTGAGATGGTTTTTATGTCTTCTCTAAAGCAACAACACGTACCCTGTAGGGTCATGGCTTGGGCTAAACATAACAAGGAGCGGTTGCTGCTGTTTCGGTGGTAGGTCTTCGCTGAGAGACAAGCAAAGCATACGCACGTGTGCTGCAGCAAGCGTTACTTCTTTGGCTGTCTCTGTGAAACCGATCGCTGGCTCCACCGAAGCAATGCAACCGTTGTGAGTGCCAAGCGCTCGCCGCACTCCTTGGGTGTTTCGTCGTTCAAAGCCCGCTGTGTGACACACAATCCAGATTATTTCTGTTCATTAATTCCCATTACACAGCAGTTTACCTTGTGCTCTCTAATGCTGCCCAAAAACGTGTGTCCGGCTCCTCAGGGAGTACGCCTTCCCGCAGCGATTTGAGTTATGAGCGACGGAGCTAGTGCTCGAGCTCGCAACCCCAGACTGTGCTTACTTAAAAAAAAGCCGCGCAGCGCTGGTGACCTAAAGAGTTACCCAGAAACCTTAAACGTACATTTCGTCTCCGCTGTGCGCACGCTTTGGGGTGCTCTGTTTTCCGAGATGCGTTGCTTCACGTTTTAGCCTGCTGCCTTGACCTACCGACTATTGACGTGCCCTGGCTGCTACCAGCCTGCAATTATGTGTGCAGCACTCAACATCGTAGATTGATTTTTACTCCGTAAACTCTGAACGTGGCTTTGCGCGCTTTCGCCAATCCTTATAACACCGTCGGCAAGGTCTTGTTTGTTGCGTTGAGCACGGTAAATCATGCTCAATGGATGTTTCACTGATGGATTTGCCAAACGCCCCTAGCTTGTGAGAAACATGTGAAGGCTCGCTTCCAGAACTCCACATGATGCCACAGTGCACAGGATTGGGTGTAGTGCACTTAGGGTGTGGCTTTTAAGGTTCCTGTTTTGCAAATTATATCCGTACAGGCCATATGTGCAATTCAGCACTTGCATTGTATAGCTATGAAATGCTGCGTCAATGTTACGCCAAGTGCACTTCCAGACCGTTAAGTGCTACAACACTGTTTTTTCAAGTCCCGGCCTCATTTAATTGTACAACAAGCATCCGCATTAGGGCATGGGAGTTCCAGCAGGGCTATTTGTTGAGAGCACGGGCACTGCAGAGCACGTCCTCCCTACGCAGCAGTTACTGAGGACCAGTTCAACAGCTTCATGCATTTGCGCGTCTCCCGCATCGCTTTTGCAAACAGTCGGTGGGAGACTGGAGAACCGGATAAACTGCGGGCATAAAACATTGGTGACTGCCTTATCGGGTGCCCCAACTCAGGTTGTAAGTTCCGAAAACCGAACCTTTCGGATTCGTAGTCCAGCGTGCGATGTCTGAGGCATTCAATGCAAGCGACTGCCTGTTGCATCATGTGTTCTTTATAGCTGGTAAGTGGCACTTTCCTGCCCCAATCGGGAGCACTAACGCCATAGGCAACGGTACAGCTCGCAGGGTTGTTGCAAGTATGCCTAGCGGAAACCACCTCAGCTGCCTGGCTCTCCTATAACCGCCAATTAGAACATTTCGGCATATTTAAGACCAATTATTGTTCTGTATACAGCGAGTATCGAAGCAGTTGCTAAGTGAGTGCTACAATTTTGCGACGACGACTTCGACGTTTCCTCCAATACGCTTGGATGGCGCGAGTTAAGGGAGTAAGCTAGCGGGTGCTCTTCTTCTGATTAGCTCATGCGCATGCTCACACAATTGCCCTATTTTGCACCGAACGCATGAACACAAGCATCTGCACTAGTAACTGCGCTGGTATCAATCCGCCTATTGCGGCCTTCTTTGATTGGCTTTAAATTCTCTATTTGTGAAGGAAACCGACCCGCTAAGAGAACCACCCGAACTGGGCTGACCTACTAAGTATCGCGTTGTGTTGCAATTGCCAACGAATTGCGTTCTAGCACAAATATCTGCTTCCGACATGTCTACGTTAAGTTCTTCTCGACGTGCGCTTCACGCCGCACGTGGTGAAATGCCAAACTTTGAACTGATTTAGTATGTAAGCTCTGCGTTCGTCTACTGCATTGCTTGCCGCCTCTGTAGAGCCATTCTTCATCACACTCTAGCAGTTTCCGCTGCAGGTGAACAGTTGCCAAGTGGCGGGGGCTCCTAAAAGCTTCCATATAGGGACATTATGTGGATGCGAGATGCGCAATATGGTTAATGACGACTGTTTGCATCTCTTTGGCTGCTTTTACCCAACGCTACACTGAAATTAAGACTGCATGGAAACACCAATTCTTTAGGCCTCCTGACTAGCTCTCATACCTGAAGAAGGGCCAGGTATCCTGAGCGGGCCAGACTGTGCGTGCGGCGTTCTGACGCGTACAGCCCTGCCTCCACCCATTGCGAGAAGCTATTTTAAATTAAGCCTTTGCAAATATCCAGCTGACGGCGGGAAAATGCCGACTGAAAAGTAACCCAGCGGCACTAACAACATTGAGCTGCGTCAAGCACCGTTGAGCGTTTGTCACCTCCTCAGCCACAGCCAGAGCTTTCTATGAGATGGTTGACGAGCAATGCTCCAGTAGGTACCACAGGCTTTGCTTCGTGCGTGCACATGGTCGAATACTTGTCTGGTAAGTCAGACTCCGTTGGCGTATGCATCTGTTTGGGTTTGGACTCAAAAATGCCACTGGAACCTGCACATCGGTGCTGTCTGGAATATGCGATGTCTGGCTTAAGGACGAATGTGAAATATCTAGTAAGCGTGCAGGTGCCGGGATGAAGCTGTGCCGAACCGCAGATACACCGTTGCTCTTGGGTCTGGTTCACCACATGCGATTTTCACCGTTGCTTACTCCCAAACATGCCGCTAATGTCTTGGTCTTGATGTCTTCGATGCGCTTCATACTGATACTTAAGAAGTGCATCTTGCACGCAGACAATGGAAATCTCTCTTTGGACAAGTTCCCTCGACTCATACGTAGTGCGAAATATTTCTGCACAACTTGAACCACCCTTGACCACTGCGACGGGGGCTTTCGTTGTTCCAACTACAGTTTGTATGTTAGCTGTTTCTACGGTTCGGTCTTGCCGTTGCTGATGCCGGAAAAGTAGCTTTGCGATTGAGCTAGGACGTTCGAGCATTTCGGGCAAAGCAAGCGAAATCATGCATTCGGTTTCCAGTACAACGTAAATCGTATGGTCTTTGGAGCATTGGCCAGTTTATTAAGGGCTTTAGTAGTGTATTTCAAGCCGACGCTTCGCGTAAGATAAGGTCCAACGTCTAGCGAACTGCCCCCCTGTTTGCTGCCAACGGAGCAGTACCGGGTAAACCGACCAACAGGCACGAACGTAAATTTAACAATCCTTCAGCTACTTTAGTTTAATAAACGTAACCAACCATATATGCAAATTTATACGCTCAGCATTGATGCAAGCGCATTTGTATAGCATGTGGCCGTTTATCCATGAATAGGTACACTACGTATGGCATTTCTGGCTATTTTGCCGGCGCGACAGGTTAGATTTATTCTTTTACCTTCGCTACAAGGTGCCCCCTAGCTGGTACGTCATATTGGAATCAAGTTCCCAAATAGCTGCACCCCACGCTGTTTACGGGCAAAACGGGGAATAGCAACTGTTCTTCGGCGTAATATGTAGCGGGTGTCCATGCCAACGCGATTTACTCAGCACGCAGCAGATCACGTGGCATTCTGTACAGTCCACGATGAAACAGGGTATAGTTGAGTGCAGATTGTGAGCTTTGCACCAGAACACACAGCGCGAAAATGTATTGGAAACATGTTACTTTTGATCCGCAAAGCTGCTGGAAGTGAGAGCCTTTTTTGGGAATCCGCCATTAAGCTGTTATGGGCATACCTTTAGCGTACGCCTGAACAGAGACGACGCTGTCTAATAAGTGCAACCAACCCTACGACATAGATCATGTGGAGGGTGAATTTGCATGCTGTCCTTGGAAGCTCTACTTCCTTGTTCTACCACAGACGCCAGACTTGGAAATCCATACCGGTTCTTTTAAGTTCCACGAAGGATGTTAATTGCCTAGCTGTGCTTGCATATATGTCATAACGGCGCAGTGTGGAAACAGCGCATGCACTGCGCTGCCAAGCCTTGCACCAGAATGCAAACACTCGTAAACGAACAACGAAGTCCTGCTGGATTTTACGATTGGTATCCGAATACCAGGGGAGAGCATCACTACGGAGCAAATAAAGCTTTTTGGATGGGTGATCTGGCGCAAAGCTATTCAAGCTTCCTGCCATGAAATGCCTGTGCACACGAGCACGCAAAATGCAAGTTTTAGGGGACGCAAGCCAAGCTAGCACACCCCAAGGCACACAATAGACTGTTGGTGGCATCGTGCCTTTATTCTAAAGTGCCTCCAGGAGGGCTGAAGTGGTCTTCATGCTTGCACGATGAATGGCCACTGTTTCGACGTATCGATGCTCAGGAAAAAACCAAGTTACAAGATGAGATATATATTTAACAGGCCATAGTAGTGCCGGGCGCTGTTGCTTATGCTTAGTAGGAGGCTGCATGCGAATTTCCACAGGTGCGAGTCTCCCAAGCGACCGAAAACAATTCTTGAGTTAAAAAGAGGCGGAGTCTTGCGGCCTTGTATGCCCACCACTGCTGCTGTGGCTGCCTCTGCGCAGGGGTACTTGTTGGTCTTTCATGCTGCGTTTTGCATACAGTTACGAGGGTGATGGATCTGGTAACGATTGGAATTGCCTCGTATGCAACCTGACTTGCAAAGCGTCGTGGAGGTACATGCAAGCAGTGCAATGCAATCCACTGACACGCTGTGCAACTCATAGCCTAGCTTACGCCGATGGTGCTGCAAACGTTTGACCAGGGAGCCACCAGGCTCTCATGCGGTAACGTACCTGTATGCCGTCTCAAGAAAGTAAGTCCCTCGAGAATTACCGCATGGCTTGAGAACAGTTCCGGTGCACATTTCAATTGTGCGTTCGCGTTCCCACAAAATCGATGAAGGGCCACCTGTTTCGGTTCCAGGGGTCTTCCCGCAGGATTCCAGAAAAGGGGGAAGCATGGGAGCGATGATATAGAACAAGTCCAACGCAGTTTTGGCTCGATATTGGGGGCTGTTTTCTTAATCCATTCTGAGCTGCAGGATGGCTTGCCTATTTAGTGCACCTGAGTTGCTTTCACCCGAATGCTTGATGTGCACTTATACGATGTGCGACCCATAACGCAATTTGCTGGTGGTGTTTCAGCAGAAGTCTGGCCAAGCAGACACTAGGTCTTCATGCAATTGTGCATTCGTGCGCTATCTCCAGCACGTAAGTGTTCGCTTGCTCACCGCGTCACTTAAGAAAAAACGCAGATGCTCATTTTAATTCTGCATTGGTGATTCCGCACGTTTGAGAAGGGAAAAATGCTCTGCGTTTTGCGATAATAATTTTGGGTGCTTCAAAGCCCTGCGGAGCTCATCCGGAAAACGATGCCCAATGGAAGCGGTGAAGGAAACCAATACATACGTAGTTTGCACGCGAAAGTGCGCACCGTTTTCCTTCATCTTCCTGGCTTTCAGATTGTGCGTGCAGCCCTTTGACTTGAAGAAACGAAACTCGATTAAGAATGTCACAGGATCGTTTTATATAATGCGCCTAACATTGTTGACCTTCTAGACTACTTTACCCCTTATTTGGTCATTCCGCCAGCATCCCAATGGCACACCTGCTCCGTGAGCCCGCTATCTATGCGTTGTTCTTGTCTCCTTTTTCTATATTAGAGGCAATCTGCAGTCGGTCCACATTATATCCGGTTTCATCCCACGCCCTTCCGCGCCGCCAAGACTACACTACACAATGATATGCAGTGATTTAAAGGATTCAATTGCCTCTCATGCCCGCCTTTTGAGTGCGGGGCCCCCACATGAGAAGTAAGCAACAGCTTTTTAATCTAACGACACAAGCACAGATAGTGGTGATGCGACGAAATGACCCCTGCGCCCACCTAAAGTAGGTAGGAACTGTCAGCGGGTGGAAATATATGGTATATAGCTAGCTGAGTGAGGATTCACTGAGTGAAAGGCTTTCGCTGGACGTCAGGGTTGAATGCCTGGAATTGAACTGGGGGACAGCCTGAGGTGTCCATCTCGGGTACAAAATATTTCGTTTTTTCCTTGCATGCAGGATAATTGGGGTGGGCATATTTCTTCGCCTCTCGCATCGGAACCCAACACATGCCCCGACATCTTTGTGGGGCTTCTGTGCTAGCGCCTTGAGCTGAGAGCTGAAATGGACACTTGATTTGGTGTTGAAGAGAAGGCGCGTGCATTTTGAGTCAACGATACTGCCAAGAATGCACAAATACGCTCTGGGGTGTAGCCGAACTTGAACTACCGACGGCGACTCTGAATCCGACTAGAAACGCTTTGCAATCGGTCCTGAAAGGGGGACATCTTCAAAGTGACCGGAGTTAAGCGCTCGTTCAGCAGCACGGTAAAATACCGAATATTCCTCAGCTCGTCCTTGTGTCAGCGGTTGCAAATAGTCAAACTTCTTGTACAAGGCCACCAAGTGGAGTAAGGCCTGTGTTAGGCTAGATGCACGCGTGGGACTTGCCTTGTTGCACTTCTCACGCAGGGCTTCGAGTTTCTCCACTGCAAGGGCAAATGCCGGTCCCATCCTTAAATCTGACTATTCTGTATGTTCGCAGGCCGTACGTATTGCTTCACGCCAAAGCGATAAGGGAAATCTTGTGATTCTGTAAATGCTGCAGGTGCTGTGCATCCTTGCTAGGGTACAAGGGACGTGGTGGGGACGAAGGATTCCGGGCTATCCGAAATCGAGGTGCATAGGGATAGACGATGTTCCTAGATAAATGCCTTTTTGGGAGTGAACTGACGGCCTACAACGCTATTCGCCAAAACCGGAAAGTGCTCGCGTGCCATGTAGAAGGTAATCCGGCTGAAAGCGCACTTCTTTCAAGCCCACAACGGCGTGACACGTCAGCGCTAATGTCGTAGGGCATACGATCTTCAGCACTTTGCATGGCGCCCGCTGTTGTTCTGTTGTCGCCGTTTTGGCGCCAGCCCGGATGTTGCGAGCAAGCCCAGCACCCTGTATCAATTGCAAAGCTTAACGCAGGCTCTACACACACCAGGCTCGACACAGTTAGCTTTCCAAGTGGTTTTATGATGCAACGGAGCAGCGCAGCACAGGTAGTGCACGCGGTCTCTTACGCTGGTTAATCAACACAACTGCCTGTTAGTAACGGTAAACTGTACGGCGGTGTCGCAACAATTCGTGGAAGCGAATGCCATTGAGTGTTTGGGCAAGGAAGGGCTATTCCCCAGTAATTTGCCACTTAGGAATGCTTTGCCTACGAGGGAAGAGATAATGCTGAAGCGCAGAATCCTTATTTGCTACACTTCCTCACGTTGGCCAACGTCCCGCGCAAGCTCCACACCGCTATCCGACGGTTCATACAAGCACATGGTATCATACTTGTGAAACAACTGGTACATGTTCCGGTGTGCCGCAACTCAGTGACCTGCCACGCGGGTTAACACACACTAGGGTTTTTCGAAGGATAGGCTGTCACTCTATAGAGACGGCGAACCCCCGTGGAGCACCGGAATATTGGAGCATTAGCTAGCGCTTGCTGTCAGACTTGTTTGACGAGGGTACGTGTGAGGTATCCTTCTTACACTTGATTTGTTCAGTGTGGGTTGATATGCATTCTTTGCACTGCACAGCTAGCTTGGCAATGCTGTCCTCTATTCAAATCCTTGAGCAGGTGGAAGGCAGAAGTCAGTTGGAGACTATAATGTCTCTATCGCACAGCAGACTCCCTGTGCATGGCTTCTAGGACGTAGGTATCTGTAGTTTGCTTTTTCCATTTGCTTGCCACACGCGCTGTCGGACGTTAGGTATAGATTGGCGATGCTGTTGCATTTACGACTCAGATGGGAATTGGGCACATAGTGTACAGCAGGATTTGCCTTTGCGTTGTGTCGACAGTTCATGTCTAGACCAGACAAGCCTAGGCAATCAGTGCTGTACTGTCTGTGAACGGGGCGTAACCAGCAGGGGCATGCATTCGATGTTTCTATCTGGTGCACCATAGGCAGAGCTCAGTTTTACGTTCACGGTGGCCTTCCATCTGTGACGGGGGAAGGCTGCTGCAGTGTCCTTACACACTCGGGATTTTTCGGAGGACAGGCTGTCGCTGTCTGGAGAGGGGGTACCATTCTCGTGCACTCGAATACTCGAGTATTAGCCAGCAGGCGTTGCCAGAGTTTTTCGACGAGGGCTCGTGTGGCGTATTCTTGTTCAACTTAATTTCTTCAACTTGGGTTGATGTGCATGCTTTGTGCAGCACAGCTAGCTTGGCAGTGGCGTTCTGAATGCAAAAGGGGGAGTAGGTGGTGGCAGGGCAGAAGTCAGTTGCATACGCTAATATCTCTATCCAATACTAGGATCCCTGCGCATGTTGTCTAGCAAGTAGGTATATGTGATCTGCTTTTGCTTGCGTCCCACACGATGCGTCGATCGTGAGGTATGGATTGGCGATACAATCGAACGTACAGATCATGTGGGAGTTGGGCACATAGTGTACAGCAGGAGCTGGTTTCGCGTTGTGTTAAGAACTCATTTGGCCATCAGAAAAGCCTAGGAATTCAGTGCTGTACTGCCCGTGAACGAGGTGTAACAAGCAGGGGCATGTATTGGACGTCTCTATCTGGTGCACTATAGTAAGAGCTCAGCTTTACGTATGTGCCGGCTTTCCATTCGTGAGTGAGAAAGTCT
>HG712644.1:17848-29342 GCA_000499725.1 Eimeria brunetti | reverse complement strand
CAGAGCAGCGGCAGCAGCCCCAACCTTCAAAAGAAGCAGCAACACGCTGCTGCTGCTGCTGCAGCAGCAGCAAACAGAGAAGCAAATTCTCCTGCTGCACTTAACGCTGCAGCAGCAGCAGCACTCAGCAAAATCCAGGGCGCAGTTCACGATCTCCTAAAGGTAAAGAAGTAGAATAAATAAATAAATAAATTAATTAATTAATTTATTTATTTATTTTAATTTATTAATTTATTTATTTATGTAATAATCTGGAATATTCAAATATCTTTGGGAGGGGGTCATGAGGTGTACATACACCCCAGCCCCCCCCCCTTTTATTTAGTTTTTTGGATTTTGTTCAGTCTATAAGCTCAGTATTTTTACAGCATTGTTTTTAAGCTTTGTATTTAATGTTTTAATTGATTTAATTTATTGTTTTTGTTGGTTTATTTCTGGTAGCTTATTATTGTTTTTTTTGGTGAAGTTTTTTGCTTATTTGCTTCCAGTATGCCTTAATTATTGTTTTTGGTATTTGTTTGTTCTTATACATCTGCCAGTTCCTGTATATTATTATTACTATTTGTTTTTTTTATGTTTGGATTCGGTTTTATTCATCTTTATTAATATTTATTATTATCTATTTTTATGTATTTTTCATTTGTTATCATTTCCCATTATTTGCTGCTGTTAGGGTTTAGGGTTTAGGGTTTAGGGTTCATGTATTTATTATTATGTATTATGTATTTATTATATATCATGTTCTTTATGTATTTGCTATTATTATTGTTATTTATTTGTATATTTATTTCTATTATTTACAATTCCTTTTTACTATTCTCATGTATTTTTACTATTATTGCTATTTATTATTCCTATTTATCCCATGTATTATTTGGTATTATTAATTATTATTTATTTATTTCTTATTACTATTAATTATTATTATTTACTTTATTTATTATTTTTATTACTATTTTTTACTATTAGTTATTATTATTATTTACTTTATTTATTATTTTTTATTACTATTTTTTACTATTAATTATTATTATTTCCCTCATTTATTATTTTTATTACTATTTTTTACTATTAATTATTATTATTTCCTTTGTTTATTATTTGTATTACTATTTATTACTATTAATTATTATTATTATTTGCTTTATTTATTACTTTTATTACTATTTTTTATAGGCTTTGCCTGGTGCTGCTTTATCTAAAGAGGTATTTGCTAACACCCCTCGAAGGGTTGCTGATAGTTTTTTATTTATGACGAAGGGATACAGACAAAATGCTAAAGGTGAGGGAAAAATGGGGTGTACAGACACTGCTGCTGCTGCTGCTGCTGCTGCTGCTGCTGCTGCTGCTGCTGCTGCTGCTGCTGCTGCTGCTGCTGCCGCTGCAGCGGCAGCAGCAGCAGCAAATACAACCCAACTGCAGCAGCAAAAGCAGCAGCAAAAGCAGCAAACGCTGGGGCTTAGTTTAAAACACAAATGCAAGTGCAGCTGCTAAAAGAACAAATACCTAAAAAGTGGCTATAGGCAGCAGCTGGGGTGTATAGGCAGCAGCTGGGGTGTATAGGCAGCAGCTGGGGTGTATAGGGTGTATTTTTCTTTTCAGTGTCTGTTTCTTTTGCATTTTTTGTAGTATTTGTTTAATTATAACTGAATAAATACAGCATTAATCTATTTTATTTTGTTTTTCTTCTTTTTTTTCTTTTTTCTGCTGCAGCAGCAGTAGGCGAGGGGCTATTTGCTGCTCCCAGCCGGGGGGGGGGGTTTGTTGTTGTTAAAGATTTAATTGTTAATTCTATTTGTGAGCATCACCTCCTTCCTTTCCAAGGAACCTGCTCTATCGTGTGAGATCTGCTGCTGCTGCTGCTGCTGCTGCTGCTGCTGTTGTTGTTGTTGTGGGGCTGCGCCGAGGGCTGCTGCTGCTGCTGTGTCTGCTGCTGCTGCTGCTGCGCCTCTCGCTGCTGCTGCTTCTGCTGCTGCTGTCATCCCTGGGATCGAACGGCCTTCCGCCTCACGCTGCTTCTACCCTTGCTGCTGCTGCCGCTGCTGCTGCTGCTGCTGCTGCTGCTGCTGCTGCTGCTGCTCAGGTATGTGCCTCGCGATCATATTTTGGGTTTATCGAAGTTTGCGCGCATAGTTGAGGTGTATGCGCGCCGTCTGCAGCTGCAGGTATTTTCTTTTTTCTTTTTTTTCTTTTTTTTCTTTTTTTTCTTTTTTTTCTTTTTTTGTTTTTGTTTATTTTGTTTGTCTCTTGTTCTCTCTCCTGTCTCCTTCTTTGTCTCTTATTTCCTTTTCTCCTTTTATTTCTTTTCCTCTTTTTTTCTCTTTTTTTGTTGAAAATCTGTGTAATGTATATTGTATATACTGTTTATTTATCTGTTTTTCTTTCTTTATTCTTTTTTTCTGTTTTTCTTTATTTCTTTAATTACGTTTGTATATTCATTTATTTATTGTTATTTCTTTTTCGGTTTTATTCTCTTTCTTTCTTTAATTTCTTTAATCTACAAATAAAGATTTTTCTTTGTGTTTTTCTTTCGGCGTCTGTCTCCTATTCCCTCTGTCTCTTTTATTGGTTTAATGCAAATACACAAATACGAACAAATAAGCAAATAAACAAATAAACAAATAATAAATATATTTATTTATTTATTTATTTATTTATTTTATTCCTTTTATTCAGGAACGTCTAACAAATGAAGTAGCAACGGCGGTGGAAGAAATCATAGAGCCTTTGGGGCTTCTTGTAGTTATTCAATGCGCGTAGGCATTTATTATTATTTATTTATTTATTTAATTTATTTATTTAATTAATTGATTTATTTATTTATTTTATTTATTTTCTTGTTTGTATCCGTTTGTCTCCTTTTTATTTCTGTCCTTTTTCTCCGTTTGTCTCCTTTATTTATTCTATTTCTTCGGTTTGTCTCTTTATTTATTTATTTATTTATTCATTTATTAATTTATTCATTTATTTATTTATTTATTTTCTCTGTTTGTTTCTTTGTATTTATTTTCTTTTGTCATAAGTGTTTGTTTCCACTTTCTATTTTTCTCTTTTGTTTATTTGCTTCTGTCTCCGTTTTTTTTGTCTCCTTTTGCTCTTTTCTTTTGTCTCCTTTTGCTGTTTTCTTTTGTCTCCTTTGTTTGTTTTTTTGCTCCGTTTTATTTTTGTCTTTTATCTCTCTCCTTTTGTTTTTTTCCTTTTTCTTTTAATTTATGTTTTTATTTTTTTATTTTTTTATTTTTATTTTTTATTTTCTTTTTCTTCCTCTCTTTTGAATGTTTTTTTGTTTTCTGTGTGAACTTATCCTTTCATGTATTTGTTTATCTGTATGAATGTATTTCTTTGTATTTGTTTTCATATATTACATTATTTATTTATTTATTGTATTTATTTTTATTTTATTTATTTCTTTTTATTTCTATTTTTATTTTCTTTTTAGGCATAGTTGTTTATCTACCCGGGGCTATTGTATGCCTTCTTCTACGACTAAGACCCTTGTTTGTAGAGGGAGTCTAAGGTATATATTATTTATTTCTTTTATTCTATTTCTTTTATTTATTTCTTTTATTCTATTGGTTTTATTCTATTTGTTTTATTTATTCCTTTTTTTCCATTTATTTCCTTGTTTATTGGGGTTTCTGCTGTTTTTATTTCTTTTGTAACTTTTTCCCGGTATTTTACATTCTTATCATTATTCTTTTTCCTTCTTTTCTTCCTTTATTGTATTATTTCTTTATTTCGCCTTTATTTATTTTATTATTCTTTTATTCCCTTTGTTTCTCTCTAAATGTATTTTTTGTTTTTTATTCCTGTTGCTTTATTTTAATCCTATTTCTATTTCGGATTTATTTTTCTGACTTCTTTAATTCTTTATTTAATTCCCTTATTTCTTTTGTTTCCTTTTTTACTTCTTTTGTTTTCTTTGTATTTCTTATATTTTCTTTTTTGTTTCTTTTGTTTTCTTTTTATTTCCTTTGTTTTCTTTTTATTTCCTTTGTTTTCTTTTTTATTTCTTTTGTTTTCTTTTTTATTTCCTTTGTTTTCTTATTCCTGTTTTTGTTTTTTATTTTATTTTTAATTTAAAAAGTGAAATAAAAACCAAAAGAGGCTGGCAGAGAAAGTAGAAAACAAATAAAAGGAGACAGCAAACAGGACACAGAAAGGAGACAAAAAGGAGACAGATAAAGGAGACAGATAAAGGAGACAGTTAAAGGAGACAGAAAGGAGACAGAAAGGAGACAGATAAAGGAGACAGAAATGAGACAGATAAAGGAGACAGAGAGGAGACAGAAAGGAGACATAAAGGAGACAGATAAAGGAGACATAAAGGAGACAGATAAAGGAGGCAGAAAGGAGACAGACAAAGGAGACAGATAAAGGAGACAGAAAGGAGACAGACAGAAAGGAAACAGAAAGAAAGGAGACAGAAAGGAGACAGCTAAAGAAGGATAAAAGTAAATTTGAAGGGAAAAGGAAAAGAAGCAAAAAGGGCAGACTTAATGCGATAAAAGGAGACAGGCGAGAAGGAGACAGCGACAGAAAGGAGACAGAATTGTTTTCTATTTCTTTCTAATTTTTTATTTTTATTTTTATTTTATTTTTATTTTTATTTATTTTTATTTTTTTATTTTGCAGGGAGGACGCTTCTTTGCAGTCTGCAGCTTTGGCTCTTCTCGCTTAATTTATTTTATTTCTTTTCTTTATTTTCCCCTTTTCTTTATTTTCCCCTTTTCTTTATTTTCCCCTTTTCTTTATTTTCCCCTTTTCTTTATTTTCTCGTGTTCTTTATTTTCCCCTTTTCTTTATTTTCCCCTTTTCTTTATTTTCTCATTATCTTTATTTTCTCATTTTCTTTATTTTCTCCTTTTCTTTCTTTTCTCCTTTTCTTCCTTTTCTCCTTTTCCCTTTTTGTTTTTCTTTTTGTTTTTCTTTTTGTTTTTCTTTTTGTTTTTCTTTTGGTTTTCTTTGTTTATGGCTGCCGTTTAAGATAAAGAAGGGAGGGACGGAGACAAACAAAAGGAGACAAAAAGGAGACAGACAGAAAAGAGACAGAAAGGAGACAGAAAGGAGACAAAGGGAGACAAAAGGAGACAGAAGGAGACAGAAGGAGACAGAAAGGAGACAGGAGGAGACAGAAAAGAGACAGAAGGAGACGGAAAGGAGACAAAAGGAGACAGATAAAGGGGGCAGAAGGAGACAGAAAGGAGACGGAAAGGAGACAGAAAGGAGACAGATAAAGGAGACAGAAAGGAGACGGAAGGAGATAGAAAGAGACAGAAGGAGACAGAAAGGAGACAGTGAAGGAGACAGCTAGAGAGAAAGATGTAGGGAGACAGGAACGGAGACAGATAAATATAAAGGGACAAAAGGAGACAGAAACGGAGACAGATAAATATAAAGGGACAAAAGGAGACAGAAACGGAGACAGATAAATATAAAGGGACAGAAGGAGACAGATAAATCGATATAGACAGAAGGAGACAGAAACGGAGACAGATATAAAGAGACAAAAGGAGACAGACAGAGGTAGATATAGAGACAAAAGGAGACAGTTATAGATAGATATAAAGAGACAAAAGGAGACAGTTGTAGATAGATATAAAGAGCCAAAAGGAGACAGTTGTAGATAGATATAAAGAGACAAAAGGAGACAGAGACAGATATAGAGACAGATAGATATAAAGACACAAAAGGAGACAGTTATAGGTAGATATAAAGAGACAAAAGGAGACAGTTCTAGATAGGTATATGTAGAGATAGAGAGAGGAAAAGGAGACAGGGGGAGGAGACAGAGAGGTATAAAGAGAGAAAAGAGGGAAAATGCAGAAAAAACAGCAAAGTTCATTCAAGGAGAATAGGAAGAAGAATAATATTTTATTTCTTTCTTTTTCATAATATCCACCATTTTAGTTTTAATATTTTTCATTGTTTTTGTTTGATTTGCTTCTTTTTTTCTTTGCCTTTAATTATTCCAATATGCTTTATTCGATCCAAACAAATTATATTTATTTCTTATTGTTTGCCTTTTGTCTTTTCTCCACTAGAGACAGACAAAGAAATACAACAGCAGCAGAAACAAAGCAGGGAAAGCACAAACCCACATCCAACCCCACAAACCCTAAACCCTAAACCCTAAACCCTAGAGAAGAGAAAAATACGAATAAAGTTGTGCTGTCTTGGTTTGTTTTTCTGTTGAAGAGGGATTTTTCCTACCGGAAGAAAGATGCTGTCTTTCTGCGACTTCTTTCTTCTTATAGATTTAGTTTTACTGCTAAGTCTATATGTATATATATATATATATATATATATATATGTGTGTATATATATGTATATATGTATATATATATATATATTATATATTTTCTATATGAAAGAAGATATCTCTATCCTTCTAGTTTGAACTCCATGAAGTTTATATTGCAATTATTTTTCTTTTCTTGAAAGTCAAGGAACAAAAACTCGGGAATTGCTGCTGTCTGTCGAGTCAGATCTTTTGTTCAAAAGGTATCTGCAGCAGCAGCAGCTGCTGCTGCTGCTGCAGCAGCGGCTGCAGCAGCCGCTGCTGCTGCAGCACTTATTTGTGCAGCAACCCGCCTTATATTTTGTTTTCTCTTCTTTTCCCCTCCCCATCGTTAGCAAATGCCTTATGATTAAAGAAGTGATAATTATATAGCTTATTTACTATTGCATTATATGATCCTACCAATAGTACCAATTTTACCTCAACTTCTTGGCTTTCTGCTAATATAAGATCTAGGCTCCCCCCGCTGCATTTGGGGGTTGGGGGGTATATTCTTTGCTGCCGTCTAGTGTTAATACGTTAAATCTGTTTAATTATTCTCAGAAAGTGTAGAGGGAAAAAGCTAGGAAAAAAATAATTGTCGAGGATCCCCTTATATCTGCAGGGCTGACGCTGACGACTGCGCACGCGGTGTATGTGCAGCTCCAGTTGTTTGTTTGTCGAGAGGAAAAAAGTGGAAAGTGAAGGGAAAATAGAGTATATTTTGGGGGTTCAAACTGGAATTTTGTATTCTTATTTATTTACTTCTTTTTTTACATATTTCCTCTTTTTTCGCCCTAGCCGCTTTGGTCTTCGTCTTCATACACCGGGGCTCCTATTCAAGTTCAGAAACTTGCAACAGTATTTGCTCCCCCAGCGAGTATTAGAGGGTGAAAAAGGAGAAAAGCACAGTTTCAAGAATAAAAGAGATTAATTTATTTTTATATTCTCAAGAATTATAGACAATAAACCTGGACTTCTTCTGTGCAGAAACGACGAGGCCGATGTTGCATGGGGGCCCCCGTGTTCTTCAGTTCGGGATAGAAAGCTGGAGAAAGCGGCGTTATTAGCTAAGTTCTGTGAATTATTTTTATAAATTTGAATAATAAATCGTTTTATTAATGCATTTAGTTCATAGATTCTCTAAATCTCTCCTTTTTTTCCTTGCTTGTCTGTCGGTGGTTTCAGCTGCGTAGCAGGGCCACACGGCATACTCCTGGGTTTCTGTATTGCAGCGCCTTCTCATTTTTCTTCAAGATTTTGCCTTTTCTAATTTGTTTATTTGAACAACAATAAATATAATCCTTTGCAGACAAACCCCTTCGCCTCCATGGCGCCAGCTCTTAGAGAACGCAAGGCCTAGAAACCCTGCTTAGAGAAGCAATTGCATACGCCCTGCTGCTGCTGCAGCAGCAGCACCAGCATCAACAGTTGCTGCGCCAGCAGCAGCAGCGCGTTCGGCAACAGCAGCACAAGCAGCAGAAACGTCTGCAACAGCTGCAGCGGCAGCAGCAGGAGCAGCTGCGAGTGCAGCACCAGCAGCGACAGCAGCAGCAGCAGCAGCAGCGACGCCCAGAGGCTCTTTCGGGGCGTTCAAAGCGCAGAAAAGGCTGAAGAACACTGCTTGTATTTTTCTGCTGCTGCTGCTGCTGCAATTCGTATTTTTTCCCCTTTGTTTTCTCATCTTTTTTGCCTCTCCCACTCCTCTCTTTCTGTCTTGTCTTGCTGCTGCAATATAGAACCGCCGCTGCGGCAGCAAGATGCTTGATCTTCTTTCGAGGCGTGCATCCGAGTCTAAACGCCAGCAGCAGCAGCTGTTGCTGCTGCTGCAGCAGCAGCAACAACAGCAAACGCAGCAGCAGCAGCAACAACAACAGCAGCAGCAGCAGCAGCAGCAGCAGCAGCATGAGCCCTTCAGCGGATCTGCAGCAGCCCAGTCTTGTCTCCCCTTAGGTGATGGCCTCCCGCAGCAGCTTCCCGTCTTTGCTGCTGCTGCGCCTGAGGCTTCTTCTTCTGTCTTCTTTAACCCTCTCTCTTCTTTCTCTTCTGCTGCTGCTGCTGCTGCTGCTTCCCATCTGAATATACACCCCATGCGGGCCTTAGGGGCAGGCCGTGGATTGACTGCCTTTTCTTTAGAAGCCTCCATGATGAACCAGGGAACAGAGGAAACAGCAGCAGCAGCTGCTGCTGCTGCAGCAGCAGGAGCAGCAGCAGCAGCAAAAGCAGCAGAAGGAAGCGTAAGAACAGGAGAAAAGCCCCTGCAACTCGGCGTCTCTTCCTCTCTGCCGTACGTCTCCCAAGCAGCAGCAACTGCTGCAGCAACTGCAGCAGCAAGAGCAGCTGCTGCTCCACCGGCTGCATCCGACAACCCCGCGCTTCCAGGACCCTCAGTAGGTGCAGCAACGGCAGCAGATGCAGCAGCAGCAGCAGCAGATGCAGCAGCAGCAGCAGCAGATGGAGGTAGACGATCGCCATGGATGCATAATTCACCTTTGGGGTTAAGGCGGGGGCTGTCGGCGCCTCCATGGGGGGGGCTGGGGTGTACAGACACCTCAGAGGCGAGAACGTCGCAGCAGCAGCAGCAGCAGCAGCAGCAGCAGCAGCAGCAGCAGCAACAGCAGCAGCAGCAGCAGCAACAGAAGGACAGCCTCGAGACCTACAGGCGTCTGCTGCGGAGAGAAGGGGTGGGCAGCAAGAGCAGCAGCAGCAGCAGCTGCTGCTGCAGCAGCTGGAGTTTGTGTTTTCTTTTGTTTCTGTTTTTTGTTTTAAGTTTAATGCTGCACTAGCAGGCTCTTCTAAGGGCAGAATATGTCTGATTAATATCTGTTAAATTATTAAATAATATTTTATCTTTTATTAATATTTGTAGACTTATTGTGTCTATATGCGTATATATTTCTATTGGTAGGATGTGGTTTAGGGTTTAGGGTTTAGGGTTTAGGGTTTCTATATATATCGTATAAACGTTATATATAATATGTATTATATACCATTTTCTCTCTATTTCTCAGTACATATTTATTTATTTTGTATAATATATATATAGCTCTATAGATTATATATTATATTGTATATTATATTATATTATATACTACATATTTTATTAGAGTTGATATATTTTGTAAAACTTTTCGTTTTCTTTCTTCAGTCTTTAAGAGGCCTCGAATACAACCCCCCTCCTGCCCCTCTCTCCGCTGCTGATGCAGCAGCAACAGCAGCAACAGCAGCAACAGCAGCAACAGCAGCAGCAGCAGCAGCAGCAGAACCTCTCTCTGACCGCACAAGGCTAGGCTCGCAGCAACCCCCATCTGTTTTGCTGCTGCAGCAGCAGAAAGATGCAATGGAGCTGATGCTTGAAGCGCACAAACAACACGAGGTGCTCTTCTAGGGTTTAGGGTTTAGGGTTTAGGGTTTGGGTTTTAGGGTTTACGGCTTAGGGTTTAGGGTTTGGGGCTGGTAGTCTTAACGGCTGCAGGTTTGGGGCGTGAGGGAAAAGGCGTGTTAGGGGGGGGCAGCGTTCGCCGCTTTGAATCGAGGGTTTAGGGTTTAGGGTTTGGGGTTTAGGGTTTAGGGTTTAGGGTTTAGGGTTTATTGTTTAGGGTTTAGTGTGGATTCTGCAGAACAGCAACTTTGAATCGAGGGTTTAGGGTTTAGGGTTTAGTGGGGATTCTGCAGAGCAGCGGCTTTGAATCGAGGGTTTAGGGTTTAGGGTTTGGGGTTTAGGGTTTAGGGTTTAGGGTTTAGTGTGGATTCTGCAGAGCGCGGTTTTGTCCCTGCTTCGGAGTTTGGAAATATCTCGCGAGGAGAAAGACAGAAGAAGAGAAGCCCTTGAGAAGCGCCTAGTAGTTGTCAGCATAAACCCTAAACCCTAAACCCTAAACCCTAAATTAAACTCTAATACACCTTATACGCTTCAGCTGAGCCTGAGGCTGTATTCCTGCAGCAAACCTTAGGCAGCCGTCGCCAGTCAACAGAACTACTAGGGTTTAGGGTTTAGGGTTTATGGCTTAGCGCCTAGGGTTTAGGGTTTAGGGTTTAGGGTTTATGAAGTTTCTGCTGCTGCAGCCGCGGCCGCCGCCGCCTCCTTTAGTTCCCATGAGGTTTGGGCGAAAGTCCTTCACTCGTTGCGTTTCAGGTTGGCCATTTAGGGCTTAGGGTTTAGGGTTTAGGGTTTAGGGTTTACGGTTTAGGGTTTAGGGTTTGGGGGTTAGGGTTTTGGGGGCTTCATCTTTTTTTATTTTTTTCTCTTTTTCTTTGCTGATTGACGTTGGCTGCCTGCTGCTGCTGCTGCCTCTGTTTGGCTGTTGTTCTTTTTGTTTTTTATTTTAATTTCTCTTGTTTATTTATCCTCTTGGCTTCAATTATCCTAGTATATTTACTCTTTTAACGCTATTTACTCTTTGTTTTTTTTTGCATCTTTTCTTGCATGTCTCTGGCCTTTTTCTTTTTTCTGTATTTTTATTTCTTTTATCTTTTAAGCAAAAGTTTATCCCATTAAAGTATATTTATTTTGGTATTTATTTATTCTTTTTTGTTTTTCTGGCTGTAGATGGAGAAAAGAAAGCAGCAAAGCAGCTGTTCAAATCTACAGACAGAAACCGGCTTCTTATTGAGAAATTTAATATTCCAATTAGCATGTAGGAATAAATATTATTTATATTTTATTTATTTCTTTCGTTTCTTTCTTTCTTTTTCCTTATTTCTCTCCTTTATTTGTTTTTTTTATATTTCCCTTCATATTTCCTTCCCCCTTTCAGTTTCTTTTGCTGCTCTTCCTCTGTCTCGCTCCTCGCTGCAACACTTTGCTGCTGCAGTTTGCTGCAGCAGCAGCACCAGCGCGAGCAGCAGCAGCAGCAACAGCAGCAGCAGGAGCAGCAGCAGCAGCAGAGAGTCCAGAAAAAAAGGAAAAGGGCAACAGAAAGAAGAGACAGAGAAAGAGAGCTGCAGCAGCAAATGCACGGAAAAAATACAGCTGCAGCAAATAGCTGCAGCAGCATCTGCTGCATTTAATAGTTTTATATCCTCCTTTCTTCTCATCAACTGTGTTTATTATATTTGTTGTTTTGGTTGTGAGTATTTCTTTTCACCTATTCTTTTATTCTTTTTCTACTTTTTACTGTTTTTTATCTATTTGCTTTATCGGTTTTCTTGTGTTTTCTCAGAGAAACTCTTAGTTGCTTAGAGGGCTCCAATTGGCTTAACGATGAAGTCATA
>HG712644.1:0-13833 GCA_000499725.1 Eimeria brunetti | reverse complement strand
TATATATATATATATATATATATATATTCATATATATAATATATATATACTGTTTGTAAAATACATATTTATATATCGGTTGTTTATACCGACTGTATGAATATATATGTTCTATATATCATACATACATGGATATATATATATATATCCTCATACGCATATTTATACGTGTAGCCACATAAACAAATATAGAAATATACAAATATATGTATACACATATATTTGTCTATGCGTCGGCACATAGAAATATGCATATAAATATACAAATTTTTGAATATACAGTAAATTATATACAGCTGCTGCATATATATATATATTTGCTGCATATGTATATATGTATTATTATATATATTAGTATATTGATAAAAACATATAATTTATAGGTGCCCATTAACTTATTTCAACACCGTATTTAGTTTAAGGGTTCTATACGGAACCGTTTCCTCCCTGCCCTCAGCCTCGACCCAATGTCATTTCCTGAATAACGATAAAAAAAAATAAAAGGAAAAAAATAAAGTGGATGAAAGCAGCCGAGAAGAGGAAAATAAGTTTAAAGAAATGAATACAAAAATATTGCTGCCTCACTGCCGTCTGTCTCCAGCTGCTCAGATTATCGACTGTGTTATAAATGAATAAACAGAAATTAAACAGGTTTTTGTTTGCAATATTTCTGTATCTGTCCGGGTGTATGTACAGCTGAATCGATGCAGGAAATCGACAGAGACCCTCATAAGCCAGTGAACTAACGAATTAAATACATTCTCCATTACGGAACTCAAGAATTCAACTAAAATAAAACATGGACATTCGACTTTTCCCTTTTCTACTTTAAAATATATTTTCGGCTTTTTCTCTTCTTACCTTCAAGCACAAGGGCAACGCGGCCTAAGGCTTCGGGTTCTCCCGCCTCCACTCGCTGTGCGCACAGAAGCAAATATTTCAATTCTCAATTAATTTAAAAGAATAATATGTAATTAATATTAATCATTAATTAACTAGTATTCTATTTATGGCAAATAAATTTATGAGGGCTTAGTTCAACTAGAAATCCAAGCGCGCATCTGTGTATTGCCATCAAACCAGCAGAAGCTGCGCATACACCTGAAAACCCCTGCAGCATTTTTTCCACTTTATTTAATTTACAACCAAACCCTAAACCCTAAACCCTCTTGTCCTTCTTACGTTCCACGCTTCGGAGAGGGCAGCAGCAAGGATGGCTGTAGACACAAAAACAAAAACGAAAACAAAATACAATGGGAACCCAGAAATAAGAACAGCAGATGTACATACAGCTGGGCATACAGTGCAGGAAGCCGCACTGTAGAGACAAATACGAATAAGGTGGATACAGGCGAGAAAATAAACAAAAGCAGGCAGAAAAACACCAAAAAGCAAGCATACAGACAAATACAAAGCTACATTTATCGTCAAAAACAGCAGTAAAACCCTAAAAAAGAAAAACGCACCAACAAGAGTAATGGCTGTCGGGTTGTTTGGCGCCTCTCGACGCCCCGGTACATTTCGAACAAGAATGAAAGCCTCCCCTCGACACAGCTCCAGCAAAGCACGACGAGCTGTACAGACACCCCAGCAGCAGCAACAACTGCAGCAGTCGTAGCTGCAGCACCAGTAATAGCAGCAGCCGCCGCAGCAACAGTAGCAGCAGCAGTCGAAGGAGCAGCAGCAGCAGTAGCTGCAGCAGCAGCAGCAGTGGGTTATTTTTTCTCCTAGAGTCGGCGGCCTCACCTGCTCTCCTGAGGTCCAGCAGCTGGAGAGAGTCAGGTCGCCTGAATGCGAATTCTGCAGCAAAGAGAAAATAAAGGAAAAAAAAGATGAATGCAATGGAGGAGAAGGTGAAGGCAGGGAAGGGAAAGGAGAAAACAACAAGGGAGGCTACCGTTGCCACGGGAAGTTTGCTTCTTTTCTTTTCTTCTCCCTCCCGTTATCTCCAATTTAGGGCAACTAGCGATAATGCTCGGCAAAAGGGGGACTAGGGTTTAGGGTCTAGGCTTTGGGGTTTAGGCTTACCGTCGGGCAGTTCCTCCAAAAGACAAATCCACAAATCTTCCTGAGGAAGGAAAACAAGTAAAAACCATAATGAATGAAGCCTTCACGTAACTACTGACACATGTACTTCAACATTTATAATATATGTTGTATATACTGTAGTATGTGCAAATCTATATGCATGCATACATATATGCATGCATGTACTAGAAGCCAGGTGCCACTTCGAAGGGCATCCTGTTTAGATGCAATATGCTTGCCAAATACCCTTTCAGTACAGCAGTAAAACATATCTACTTATTTTTATGTTGTTTATTTATTTATTATTTTATTTATTGTTTGTATTACTAAATTCAGATTCTGAACATGTCTCTCCGTCGTTGTCAATCTGTCGTAATGTGCACTTGCAACGAAGACAAACCTCCCCCGTACACATGAAACATTCTAACTGCTGTGGGAGGTTAATATATTTATAATAAACAGCAAAGAAATAACTGTTATTCATTATACATACACTGGGCCTTACATAAAGCATGTTTAGCAAGTACTACGTAGGCATTCTAATACATTTGTTGTGTGTCTGTACTATAATATATATTATTTCTATAACATAGATTTATGCCTATTTATTTTTCATGTTTACCTCTCGTTTCCACATTTTACAGTCCACTTCCACCGTTGAATCGGGCGAAAACTCAAGCAGAACTTGCAAAGCGGAGGTTGGGGTGCCGATCTGCACATACACCCGAGCGGAGGAAAAGGAAAGCTGGCCGTTCCGCGCGCTATTTGAAATCAATTTATAAAATTATTTCATCGACTTAATTGTTTTTTCATCTTCTATTTAACGAGCCTCACCTGGCAAGAAAACAGCCACGGAGCTGCGAGTGCCTCCTCCGCTTCGAGCAACTCATGCACGGCTGAAAACAACAGAAAAGTTCGTTATTTACTGCAAATAGCAGTTAGTATACGAGTAACAATTCGGTGGTTGCTCATTACTTAGACAGGCGTTTCGATCAGAAACGCGATTGCCTTGTGCTCCTTTTCCCGCAGCAATACTCCGGGGAAAGGGGAGAAAGGAGATAGAAAAACACCAAAAATGAATTTGCTTCAGCTCACCATGTCTGCCAGTACGTGGCTCGGGTTCTAGGTCTGCTGTTGCCTTTAATGTTGTTCCCTTTTCACAAGCATCCGTTAACGATATCACCTGGTGCTCCAAGCGTTGCACTCGACGTTCCAGGCGCATCCTTTCTGAACAAGAGAAGCAGCAGCAGCACCAGTGACAGCAATACACCAGTAGTAGGAGCCGCAGCAGCAGCAGCAACAACAGGATCAGCATGCAGAGCAGATGGCTACATTCAATTTCCTTAGCTTTCAACGCTGCCCTAAGGGCGGTAGCGAATGAGGGAACGGAAGAACAGCAGCTTAACTCAGAGGACAAATAAGCAAAACAAGCAGTTAGACAGCTGCAACGTGTCTCTGAAATACATGCAAAGCTGAACGCCCACCACCTCAAACAGCCTATTTAGGCTGTGCAGTTTGAATGACCGCCAAATGAACCAGCAGCAGCGGCAGCAACAGCAGCAACGCAGTAGCAACAATATCAGCCGCAGCAGCGGCTGAAACACACACCTTTCTCAGCTGCTTGCAGTCTTGCATTTAATTCTCTCACAATCGCCAGTAGCGGGTCATATTTGGTGACAACAAATGTTTGGAGTTCAGGAGAGAAAGGACTCGCATTCGATGGAGTTCTCCCCGCCATTTTGCTGTTCACATTTGGCCTGCTACTTCACGATTTTGTGTTGCCCTTGTTTTGTTTCTTGCTCTGTTATATTCTATAATTCATCTCTTATTGGTCTTATCTTCGCCTTTTCTCCGTTTCCTGTCTGGCCTGTGTCTTGTTGTTCCCTTCTTGCACTCTGTCTGATTCTTCTGCCTGTTCTTATTTTTCATATTTCAGCGGCTTCCGCCTTGTTAAAATGTATTCTAACCCTGAAAAGCGAGCAAAGGACTCCCGAACTCGCGATTCAGAAGTCGATCGTTGGTTCCTGATGGGAAGGAAGCACTGTTAGAGATTTCGGAGCTCCGGGGTGGTGCCGCAGTTCTTTTCAAAAAAAGAGAGGGGAAATAAAGCAGGTGCAGAAAAGAATAAATATTACTTGCTATTTGTACGTCTTCGGCAGTGCTTTTCCCCTTCGATCGGCTGGTGGCCCGTCGGCAGATCCGACAGCCAATCTGCGTCGAGGGAGGCAGAGCAGTAAGCCCCGAAGGAATTCCAAAAGAGCTGCTGCACCAAATAAACAAAGAATACTAATTTGACGAGAATTTGGAACTATGAATGCCTACAAGGGTTTGGCGTCTCGCTGGTGGACGAAGGAATTCTGCTGCGCCGAACCATTGGTGTCTACGGCAGTCGCTATTTGGCTGCACTCAGCGGCACCGCCATTGAACAGGGCCATAAAACTAGTTCCTTCAGGAAGAACTATATTTTATAAAACAAATTAAATATTTTTATTGTAACCTATCTATAACATGATGCAGTTCTGTCTAGTTGGCCAGCCTCCCCCGCTTCCCGCATTCCATTGGACGCAGGCGACGGCGCGTCGACTTTTGAGTTAGTCGCACCTGTGGTTGCATTCGCACTGCAGCCGCTGAACATTATTTAATTCCAAAAAGCACTGGAAGCATCAAAGGGTCCTCCTAAGTGCATGCGGCCGACCGTCTACAGCGCACAAAGGCTTTACACGAGAACTGGGTGCAGCGCCTACGCTGCTTGCCGGCTAATGAAATCGTCGGTTAGGTGCCACGAAGTTTCGCGGAAACGACTAAAACTCGTGTATTATGTAGGGTTTTCATGGAATGTATTCGGATGTAGGAAGCGAAGCATAAATTATAGGCAAAGAGAGCCTTGACGTCTCATGATAGAACGGGGGTACTAGGTCTTGCCAAGAGGCCGTCGCGAGAGCCAACAGAGAGAAGCTATTCAGTATGATAGTTATCAAAGCATTCCTACAACGCCTCTGAGTACGTAGCCAGCCCTAGACCCCCGAGGCACACCGCCCTAAGGGCATAAGGCCGGGAGACGAGGCGGCCGCAGACGGGTTGCAACGCAGCCCGTCGGATCTAGCGCTGCAATCCGGATAAATATACAATCACAACTATATAGGACAACAGCCGAGCTTCTTTTGCTGCATGAGATAACACGGCAGACAATTGGTAAGCGCGCACGTGCCAACCCGTAGTCAGTCTGCGAGAACGGACAAGTATAGGAAAGAATCTCCCTAGAAGAGCATACGCCTTCGTGTGACCAGCCAGGCCGAAAGATCCCCGTCGGGAGATATCTGACACATTCTCCCGACGGGGCGCAGTAGGGCAGTCAAGTCCTACTGCGTGAGCGTGCAAAGCCACCGATGAGCTCCTTCATTGTCGTAATCTGTAAAACGCTTCGTCTGGTGTTTCAGAGATTGAAGACCGGTTTGAACAGTAAAATGCCTGACACAAAACTGGTGCCGACACTTTTTTACTTCCTGCCAGGCCGGTTAGAGCTTCTTACGTAGTACATACACTTTCTCTCTTTCGCTGAAGCGATGTGAATAGCAGCCAAATTATTTTGCTATAACGAGCCAGCTCCCTGCTAAAAAAACATCGAGCCAACCACTTTGTGACTGGCATTGATTCTTAGAGAGGAAAACTGGTAGAAATAAGAAGGGGAGTCAACGCGACGGGCCTGATGAGGCAGCCGCCTGGTTCGTCTTCGCACTGCCTTTTGTCCTTCCTATAGACATCACCTAGAGGGGCAGCGATGCTTGTGAATCCAGGGCAGAGTGGCAGTACTATGCTCAACTGAGGTAATTCTGCATTTCCTTGCGGATTTGTGGGGATAGTAGCCACATGACGATCGCCTCAATTTTGGTGGGACTTGGTTCGCCTCGTGCTTCAGAGACAAATCCCTAGGAAAGCAACTGTCTGCGTGGAATACAAATCCTTGTGTATTCTCGCAAAGCACGGTTTCTCGCGTAGCCGTTTCAGAGCTCGCTGCAGGTGCTGCAAGTGCCCCAGCACAATCCATCTGAAGACAAGAACATCACCAACTGATATTAACATTCACCCCCAGTTGACCGCTCCCGCGAAATCGTGACTGAGGTGTCGCTGCATTTTGGTAGGCGCGTTTATAAGCCCAAAACGCATACACGTGTGTTGTGATTGGCGGATGTCTGTATGCAATGGTGTTCTGTGCCTGTCACGGCGAAGTACTTGAATATGCAGAAACGCCCCGGGGCAACCAGAAGGTTGCGTCACTGTCTTTACCAACACTAGACTGTATCCAAACGCAATAGTTGCCGGTTGAAGCTTGGCTCGAGTCCGACCGCCTTCGTGTTCAAGGATTTATATGCTGGGCAATTAGTAAACGACTCCACACACGCAATAGTGTAAACGCGCATATCTAGCCAGTAGTAGTACTTGCTTAGGGCCAACAAAGCCTTTTTCTGCCCGGCTGTCAAGTGGGCATGGTGTGTATACAGCACGTGACTGAGGAACTCAGGGGACTGAGAGACGCAGATATGCCATACGCCATCTACGCACACGCGTAAATACGGCGGCAAAAAACGAAAGGTAAGTTTGCGGTGGCGGAATTCGAATTGAACATTTAGACTTTACTTCAGACTGTTGGACGGCGGCGTTGTAGGGGTCACCAAAAGCGGGACACTGGGATAAGCCGTCGCATTATCAAGAGTGTTAGGGTTAGGGCAGTCTGCAGCCTCCTGGGACCCTGGTGTTGGTTGGACCCTACCTTTGGTTGTCCCAACCTGCGAGCGAATGGATATAAGCAGCACAACATACGGCAGAACTTGCTATATCTTCCCCTCCTCTCTCCTAGCAAACATTCTCGTCTGTCAAGTTACCGACCCAAACAGGGGTGCAAACAAGACAGGGGAGAATATCGGAGGGAAGGGTTAAAGACCGAGTACAGATGATGAACAACAAAATGGCAGAATAAAATGCAAGCGACACCTGCCTTTGCTGCAGATACTTGCTGCAGCAGGATATAGCGTTATTGTAAGGCGCGGTTTACCTTGCTCCTGGGTTTGTGTGAGCCCTAAAGACAGAGGAGAAGGCATAGCCCCTTAATATTGAAAAAATGGAGATGTTCTCTGTTGAAGGGCTGATATACAGGTGGGTAGAGAGGGCCATACAGATGGCAGCAGAATATCTCTAACACTGGAAGACAATATTCATCTGGACCCTCCCATACACATGAAATAGCAACTCTCAAGAAATGGCAAGAGGCCCAACTTTAAGCTGCATTATGCACATTTGCGCCCATATTTGCCGCCAGAGTGATTCAAGGAAGTCCCATAGATGCTCCTGAGAAACTGCTTCACTGAAGACATCCTCAGAATTCAACTCAAGCTGTCGGCATTGTGGGGATTTGAAGATTTCCAACTTTCCTGTGACATGTTAACCTCGTTGCCTGTCCCTCCAAAATCTCAGTATCCTCCAGTTACTTCCCTTTTCCTTGATACTATTGTCAATTTGGGTGGAGAGTCGGATGAAGGTTCGGTTATTGCCTGGCCAGTGCTGGAAAGCCGATATTATTGCTATGGTGATGCTCCTCTACAGTTTACCCCAGCGCGTTTAATGAGAACAACCAGCAAAAGGCCATATTCAACGCATGGCTAATTTTTCAGGTACGCCTATGGTGGGGCGCTTTGCTTTTGCCTGCTTGCTGGCCCTTCTACCCTCTTCGCAGTTCTGTTGAATCCAGTAAAATTAAGTTGCTTAGCAAAGCAGCAACTGCCGGGTGTTGCTCGTCTTTTTTCGTTGGCTGGCATTCCTCTGCTCATTTCAGTGTTCCACAGCTCTACAAGCTGTTTATGGAAGCTAACGTCAGCGGGTATACGGGTGCACGCGGGGGTGGCTGCCAAGAGTCATCTCCACCGTCAGGTCAGATGACGGTGTTTCGGTATGCAGCAGGAAAGCCGGAGCCCGTACGGCGTAGAAGTGTATTCTTGCATTTTACGCCCATTCAGCAAGTGGGGGGAACTCGAGCCGCTATATTCATGAAGTTTGCTGGCATCGAGCTCCAATTTCTGTAGAATTCAGTCGTAGCCTGTTTCTTCGCCACCCCAGCCATACACTGCAGCGCAGCGCACACGGGAAACCTCCCGCATCGATGATGTACTACCAAAACCTGGTGCCTTTAGTTTGACATAGCTACCGTTATCTTGATAGTGCCCGTAATGAAAAAGGAGCCGGTGGAAACCGAAGCTCTTTAGGAACATTTTGTGTATGCAAATACGCCCCCAGTAAAGAAAGGAATTCAATACTGGCGGCCATGCTAACCGAGAAATTTGCTGTGCTCGCTGGGCTCTTAAGAGGGTTCTCAACTAGCGTGTACGGATGTAGTTGCTGTTGTAGTTGCTGTCCCTCAGTGTTAGTGCACAATAAGTTCCCTAGACATAAAGTACTAAGGGAAGGTATATTGTTTTGACTCCAAAGTAATGACATTTAGCGCAACAAGATGTTGCGACACATGTTAAGCCATTTCTTTTTCCCATCACCAGCCTCTTGGGCCGTTGCCTGGGACGAGCAGGGACAACAGAACATTCTTTTCTTTGGATAAAGAACAGTGAACAATCTGGAAGCTCTCGTTCTGCTTTTAATTGGGGGATAAAAATCTACCTTGGACTTTCTGAGCGCCAGTAATATTTTACTCGCGGCAGGGAGACAGCAGAGGCTCGCCCGCACGTTTGCGGTGGGGACCTAGGGAGACGACCCACAGAGGAAATCATTCGGTACTGGTTGTTAGCCTGTCCCTGTATCAGAAAGTATTGGGTTTGTGAAGGTGGTTTTATCTCTTTAACATGTTCTAAAGCAAGGCAAGGACAGAAGAGGGGATGGCGCTCGCCCAGCTTTCATTGGCCCGCAGTCCCCCCATTCGAAGGGGCTCAGTACCTTACCTGAAGCTGATTGGTGGGAGCTGCTTGCGATTGTGTTGTCGTTGGGGGCACAAGTGGCGGAGCTGGGGTTACTGTTCGATGCACCCGCTGCTAAGGAGGGGGCGCGCATCACGAAGGCCCTGAGGTCTTTAGGGCCCCAAAGGCGTGGCATGCAAGAGGGGGCTTCTCACAGCGAGGCGGCTAGCCGTTGATAGCATCTTCACGGAAGCGCGGATGCCAGCCTATCCCCGCTATGCGAGAAGAGAAATGAGATGAGTTCTCGAAGAACATGAAAGACAGGATACATAGAAGTTCTCCGTCTTTCTTTGCGAAACGCCTTAGCTAATCCGTACTAAGCACCATACCACCCCGTTGTGAGGGGTACTGCTCGCTTCTTGCGACTGTCCCGATTAAGAATAAACTGCTTCCAAGTGTAACTACGAAGCGAGCGGCAATCAGAGGCACCGCCAGGATAGGAATCAGCCAGCAACAGCTGACTGTCTCTCCAGTTCTCACGCTTCCTGGGCACAGCAGCCCAAGTGCCTCGGAGTGGTGTGAAAAGAGCGCTGCCCGTGATGAACTGTAACGCCAGCGGCTGCAACTAGTGTTGTAAGTAAGCTCTGCTTGCATGCACAGCAAAATCTTGCACTAAGAATGAGAACATGCCACTGCCCCACTGCCCACGTAACGAGGATCATTGATTTTATTCCATGGTTGTCGTGGGTTGCAGCAGAGCCAAAATACTCAAGATGCGAATTCGCCAAAGGTTCATAAACGGCAGCTGACCTCCCATCCAGCCCCAGGTCCCTTGACACACAGGCCAGTGGCCATCAGCTGAGCTGCACGGCAAGCGAATATGAGATCACATCAAAGCCCCATTAGCTGCATGCTTGAACACTGTATGCAGTTGATAAGCATGGACCCGACAACAATAATCCATTGGCAGTCTGCGGCGAAACAGAGATATTCGTGTCAAGTGCCCATCAAGACCATGCTACACTGCATGTCGACCACTGAGTGGCAAGCAACAGAAGTTCAACAGTTGCCTACAATGCTAGTGCATGCACAAAACGGGAAATTGAGTATATTTGCTTTTTGCGTTGCCCTGCAGCAGCGGTTGCAGCGAAGAATGCCGCTGCACCCTATGGTACAATCCGTCTCAACGGTCTCCTCTCCTGACCATTAGCTCCAGCCCGTTGTGCTAAGGAATCCTAGTGACTGGAGCAGATGCTATATCTGTCTTTGTTATTATCTTCGTTTAACTACTTTGGCTACGTTGCAACGCAGGGCATCCCTATGCTAAGGCCGATCACCCTCGTTCCACCGCGTGCAGTCAAGGGGCTCGGGGGCAGCGGCAGAACTTGGCCTGGCGTTGGTTCCAATACTTTAGAAGGATTACAAATGAGTTGTTTCTGAATTGGCGAGTAGAAAGCAAGGGGATATTTTTTCAGTGTACGCAAAGCAGGGAGAAGTCTGGGCGTCGATCAAGCGGAAGCGGATGGAGCCGTGAGCGGAGAGGTTTCGTTTTAGAGGCAAAGTTGGGAATTAAAGAAATGTGTATTTTCAGTTGTGAAGGTTTGTTTGTTTCATGTATAACCTGCCTGCTGTGCTGCCACTTGCCTTTTCAGGTGTTTGTACACCGACAGAGTGAAACCAACAACAACAGCCCCAGGGTTCGGCGGCCTGCCCTGGAGAGGCTTCGGGGCTTTCTTATCTTTCTGGAAAATGTTTCCTTTCTGTGGTTTCATTTTTTCCGATGCATGCGGGCTTTTGAGACTCCTCCGGTGCCTGTACACCTGAAATTCGAGCACCAGCGCGTTGACCACCGCCGTCGCTGCGGCTGATCTTCGCCGATCTGGCGGCTTGGAAGCTGTTTTCCGTTTCTTTCTGTTCATGAAAATAAACTTTCATTGAAAGTGGGTCTTTTGGAACCTCTTGGGATCAGATATTCCGCCAAAAACCCAAAATTCAATTTCGCGATCTTCGTTCCATACCGAAGAACCCGCGGAAAACACACCAATGTAGCCTCTCCGTGAACTTCTCTCCGCGTGGCGTTTCTCATTCATTTCCCTGCTACGTGCAAGGCATCCTGACTCATCTGTCGGGTTCGGGAAGGGAGCGGCAGCAGCAGCTGCTGCTGCTGCTGCCGCTGCTGCCGTGACTTTGCAGCAGCAGCAGCTACTGCTGCTGCGTTGACTTCGCAGCAGCGGAAGCTGGGGCGTGTGCCAGGGTCTTTTCAAGACTTGACCCATCTTCATCACCTCGTTTTGGCGAGGTGGAGATTCTTTCCTTGGAGGTTTACAAGCAGAAGGGTTTTGCCTTTGTTTTGTTGTCGTGCTAAATGAGTTGAATATCTCATGAACAACACCAGCAACCGCGTTCGACATGGAGGCGCGTGATAGCCAGGGGGAGGGAACGTCGATCCCGGCGTCTCCCTCTTCGGCGCTGCTGGGCTACAGCAGCAGCCGCCCTTGCGGGGTCTCAGCCCCGAGCAGCACCACCCCTCCTGTCAGTTTGTCTCCGATTCTGCGAAAGTCTGGCAGTCTGACCTCTCCCTCTGTGCCGGGTTCTACTGCAGCTGCGGCGGCAGCAGCAGCCGCTGCAGCGGGAGCAGCAGCGGGAACAGCAGCGGGAACAGGAACAGGGACAGGAACGGGTCCAGGAACAGCAGCAGCAGGCCCCACCAGCAGCAGCTGCGCCACTCGAGAGGATGACCGTCGCCGTGAGTTTCAGCGCATTAAAACTGTTTCCTTTGCCAATTTGGACAGCGTAGCGGGGGGGGCCCCCAGCCCTGCTGCTGAGGGCGATAGTGGAGCAGGGGAATCTGCATTTTCTGGTGTTCGTCTTGAGGGGGTTTCATCTCCGGGGCAGCCCCTAACAGATGACGAGACAGAACACCGCAGCATAAGTGCTGTATCAGGGGCTTGGGCCCTGTATCCCCATAGCTACAACAGCAGCAGCAGCAACATATCGCTGTACTTACCCTTTGGCAATCGCTTTGGTTCTTCTTACATCTGCTGCTGCTGCAGCAGGCTGTGCCGCTGGTGCCGAAGGCTGGGGCCCGGAAATGACCTCGCGTTTCACACGCGGGAGGACCTGCTGCTGCAGCAGCAGCAGCAGCAGAAGCGGCACGCCCGCCTGACCAGCCGCAGCAGCACGCTGAGCAACAGCAGCGGCGCTGCTCGCAGCAGCAGCATGCGCGGCAGCAGCTCCGCCGAGAAGCTGCTGAAGCCATTTCCCCTCGCCTTTACCAGCAGCGAACTCGAGGATTTATTTTCTCTGAATGTCAACCACTGGATGCGGGTGCGGATGTTCCCCATGGGCGTGCTGCTGCTGCTGCTGACGCTGGCTATGTGGCCGCTGCTGGCGTGGAGCTTCGACCAGCAAAGTGCTTTCGATCACAGAAGCTCCATTGGCATTATGTTCAATGTTGCCATGGGCATTACGATGCTCTCTTCTGCTGCACTTGCTGCTGCTGCATGCATTCCGAAGGCCAACGCTTACGCCGAACACATCACCATGATGGCAGTCTTCGTTGTAAGCCAAACCCTAAACCCTTAACACAGCAAAGCCAACAAACCCGGGCAAACCCTTAGGCACGGGAAACGGGTGAAACCCTAAGGCGAAACCCTTACGCGCAGCGGTTTGAAGAAACCCCAAACCCTTACACGCAGCGGGATGCTGACGAATATGCACAAATTCAAAACTCAGGGCCTAGGGTTTAGGGTTTAGGGTTTACTGGGTCCAGCGACCGAAGATGTGGGGTGCGTGGGAAGGAGCAGCGGGCGAGCTAGGGTTCATTGTTCACGGTTTAGGGTTTATGGCTTGGTCTCTGGGGTTTGTGTTTCGGGGATTCATAACCATGTGGGGTGTATCAGCTGGCCTTGAGGGCTCGAAGTTGTGTGACTTAGTCTAGTGTGTACTGGTTAGGGTTTGGGGTTTAGGGTTTAGGTCTTGATGTTTAGGGTTTACGGTGTCGGGTTAATTGCTTCAGGGTTTGTGTGCAGTTGGTAACAATGTGGGGTCTATAGAATTTGGTGGTTAGCAATGTTGAGCGCTTAGTGCCCAGGGTTTAGGGTTTAGGGTTTAGGGCTTGCACATAGTTGATGATGATGTGGGGTGTATGGTTTGCTAGTGAATGCTGAGCGTTTAGAGTCAATGGCTAAGGGTTTAGAGTTTACGATTTGGGGCTTACTGTCAAGGGTTTAGGGTTTGTGGTTTGTGGTTTGTGGTTTTTATTTAGCAGTTGGCTGTGTGGGGTGTGTGTAACGGGGTTGCTAGCTCATGCAGAGCGTTTAGTGTAAAGGGTTTAGGGTTCGGAGTATGAGTTTTCGTGCCAAGGTATTAGGGTTTAGGGTTCAGGATTTGTGGTTTCGTTTCAGTTGGTGACTGAGTGGGCTGTATGGAACGGGTTGGCGTGCAGCTATTAGACGATTAGTGCTAAGGGTTTATTGTCAAGAGTTTAGGGTTTAGGGTTTATAGTTTTTTGTTTGTGTTTTGTTTGTTTGTGATTTGTGTAGTTGGTGACGGTGTGGTGTGTATGCGATCTACAAACGATGCGTGTCAAGGGTTTCGTGGCAAGGGTTTAGGGTTTAGGGTTTGTGGTTTGTGTTATGGTTTCAGTTTGTGAGAATGTGGGGCGTATAGAACGGCGTGGCTAGCACATAAGCGTGTCCAGGGTTGCGTGTTGAGGGTCCAGGGTTTAGGGTTTAGGGTTTAGGGTTTGTGGCTGGTCCTGCTTCCTTGCAGTTGGTGACAATGTGGGGCGTATGGAACGGAGTGGCCAGCTACCGCCTCGAGGCTCAAATTGACGACAAAGATGAATTCCGTTCAACAGAAGAAAGCACAGCGCTTGAAGCTTGCACTGCAATGAGTTATTTGTATGGGC
>HG712631.1:4945-31846 GCA_000499725.1 Eimeria brunetti | reverse complement strand
TTGCAAGTGTAACAAGAAGTGGAGGCAATATGCTGGACTGTCCCCTTCCCAGCCCCAGCCCCAGCACGTGCGGCCGCCTTGCCAGAGGTGTGGGGAAGGCAGAACATTCCTTTTCATCTTGTTAACCAATAACTACACTATTTTGAAGTTTTGGGCAAGATATTTTACTAAACGAACGATGTAGCGGTAACATCATCCTGTACAGCACAACCCAGCCTGACGCAATCAGATAAGGAAACAACGTCAGGGGGTTGGAGTGGGGACCAGCGGTGGATGCCCACAGACAGACACATACCTCTACTGGCTATTGACCGAAGCTGGAGCGAAACATAAGTTATTTAAGTATGAACTTTATCACCACATGCTACAAAGCGGGCCCAGGACAAAGGAGGGTTTGAACGTTCTATCATTATCAATCCCCATGGCCTGCAGTCCTTCTACTTGTCTTAGCTCTTGATACCCCATCGTGTGAGGGGAAACGGGACCTCAACTTTAAAATCACTAAGTGACTTCTGCCTGCGATTGTGTTGTCGTTGGGGGCACAAGTCGCAGGCCAAGCTTGGTTTTTGTTGCTCACTGGTGAGACTGAGGTCCATTCCCGAGGGCCCTGAGATCCCCAGAGCCCCAAGCTCCCTCTGTTGGCAAGCAAAGAGATGTTTCTCACACTGACCCTCAGCCGGGGTCAACAGTCAGTTCTATTGTTTTGGGGTTTTCTTTCGAAACAATAATATGAACTCACATATATTAAGCTCCTTACAGTATATTGTAGTAGTTTACAGTATATTGTAGTAGTTTAGCGTGAATCAGGGATACGTTGTTAGTAGATGCAGCGTGTGCACTGAGTCAGAATAGCTTAGGGTTCATAAGTAGTAACAGTGAAGGCCGGCTGTTCACTACAGCCAACGAACAACCCCTGTGTTCCTGCCACAAACAGACTATCACTGAGGCGCAGAAGGTTCAAGATACATTCACATTCAGAAAAACAGAACAGAACAAAAGCTAGAAGATAGTTCCACGTTTTTCTTTCAAGGAAGGGAAGTTCTTCTGTCCCCACGCGCGTCGGGGCGCGTGGCGGGGAAGATAAGACAATCTAGCATGCGGCGCAACACCTTATTGCATTCTCATGACACGCTCACTTGGTGTCCAAACCCGTATATCTATTTTAGTATTTAATAGTTGAGAGGTTGTTGAGTACCTACTCAATAAGTGACGGCCAGCACACCCCTACATGTTAACACGCCACTTACGAGCACAGTGAGTACCACAAACTGCTAGCTTAGCATTGTTGCTGTAATTGTAGTGAACGTTCACTACACTGAAATGCTTATTTTTGGCACAGACCCTCGTTTTGAGTCGCGGTAGTGGTAGTAGCTGTGTAACAACTTGACCATCCAGCAGGCAAAGCTCTGCCTGCTTTCGTCAATACGACGGTCAAATGGAGCTTGTTTATAGTCCAGCTGAGCAAATAACCCTTAGATATATTCAGTCCGATGGTCAAGAATGATAGAGGCTCCTGCCTGCACTGGAGATGACGTACAACACAACAACTCATTTCTCCACCGAGCTCCCACCCTTCGAGGTTATGCTAGGAAAGAATCGGCTTACCGCCGCGGACCTCCAGATTGCAAGTGCACCCTACGCGTGCACCCCCTATGACCAAGCTATTCTGCCAACTCTGCGACCGGGTGCAAACCCACATTATGCATGCAAAATGGTACCAGAAATACTACGCTGGCTCCAAAAGGTCAGCAGCGCAATCTGCAGTGGCTTACCAGATGTACTTCCACACCAAACACTTAGGTGCACAAAGGATCACCCTTGTTACCTCGGCCCCAGAAAGCATTGGTGAGGTGGCTTACTGTCTAGCTCTGCCACCGTCATACGCTTGTCCTGATCTGTTCCATGTCCTGCAACCGGTCCCTCACAGTCCATCCGACGCCCATTTAGTAGCCAACAAAGTCAGTGTTGGTTGGCTGTCTATCCGCGATGTAGCTAGTAGCCCAACTGACCAATATGAGGTGGCCGGAATCCTTTGTGAGCGCGGCACGGGGACTGAGGCCCAATATCTTGTCAAATGGCGACGCGCTCGGGAGGTCAGGATCACGTGTGAACCTGCCCATGCTACCCCGCTCTTTGGCGTGGGGGAGACGCTGCCGGCTTCGGCGAGAACGCGTTCCAACCTCTCCTATTTCTGAGACGCCCTGGTCATTTCGTCGCTCTCTGTACAGCATTAGGTTTATGTGGTACACATTTTCCACTACCACCTAACCTTCCCTCCCTATGCCTCACCTTGAGTTTCCGTTCTCTAGCTCTGATTGCCGTACACGCAGTATTAGGGAGATGGAAAGGGGGAGGAGTGGGCACCAGTGCATTCGTAACGGCATTACACTCACACTTGGCGTCACGAGACACGCCACACGTCACGAGACACGCCATTGCAGCTGCAGGCTGTACACATGAGGCTAGCTGCTAACCGTGTCCGTTAAAGTTGTTTACCTGAAAGCGAATTATAACACAAACACAAAGGAATAATACAGGTAAAAAGTGAATGAACAAGTAAAAGAGAAAAGAGACATAAATGAGCAGAACAGAAAATTTTAAGTACGTACATGAACTAGGCAAATAAGTAAATATGACAGTGCCATACTTATTAGGTATAGACATAAATAGCTCCACGCAAAAAAATAGGTAAGTAGGCATAGAAAGGCAAACGTGTATACACAGACACAAACAGATAAACATTGAATACACAAGGAAGTACAAAAAAAGTAAATAGACATTCGAATAAGTAGCTTTACAAAAGCAGGCCTATACCAGGAAATACGTGAATAAACAAGCAAATAAGTAACTAGATAAAACAAAGCGGGTATACCGGTAAGGACGCAAAAGAAAATTACAAACATATATATGTATTGACATAAACAAAGAACCAGTGAGTCAAAAACATAAAGGAATGAGTAAACAATTCATAAATAAGTAAATAGACGTGGGGGGGGCAGATGTAGAGAAATATATATAGAAGTAAGTCGATACACAAAATAAGTAAATGGAAAAAAAAGAGAAAAGGCGTAAGCATGTATATAAACGAATATATACGTAAATAGATACGCCGAGTATACAAACCAGAAGAGTAGAGAATAGAGCGATATCTCAATAAAAAGGAATACGTGACTGAGGAACAGAGAGTTCCGCTGGGCTTACGAAATCAAACCGAGTATAAGCTAAAACATAAATGCTCAACCTGACGGAAAAAATAAGCTACAGTTCCGCAACAAGTACTATAGTACGCACTGGGATAAAGTAAGGTAACAAGCAAATACACGCACAATAACACAACCACCTAATTACGACAAGTATATGGTAATGTACACGCAGGACAATAGGAAGGTATGGAGAGTAATGAAAAGGGGAAACGCGCTTGCAGGAATCCAGGAGGCAACGCAAGGAAAGTGGGGGCGGCAGACGCGAACGTGGACCTGGGCCGAAGGCCGGTGTGCAGGCGAATACAGCCGCCGGACAACCATTAGGAGGTTGCGTGAAGTGGGACGCTCGGTAACGGAGCCTACAGCAACTAAGGTGCACGAGAGGGACAAGCAGCAGCGCACAGCATTGCAGAGCATAGAAGAGCAAAGCACAGGATAGCATACCAAAGCAGAGCAAGTCAGAGCACAACAGAGCAAAGGAGAGCACAACAGAGGGCGGCGGGGCATATGACAGCATATACCAACAATAGAGCAAAACAGAACAAACACAGCCGTTGGCGACAATGGCAGCCACAGGGGCGCGGGAGTGGACAACTCACGCTGGGAACCTTTCTAGCTAAGGTGTTAGAGAAGAGAAAACAAAGGGAATATGGACCCATATGGGGAACGTGACAAGGAATGAGGTGGTTGATAAAACTGGGGAAGGGTGGAAGTTGTAGTGCACGAGCACAGCAGTAGTATAAGACTAGGACTCAAGAGATATAATTAAGTACAAGGGCGCTAGAAGTGCACTACTAGAAATATACCATTAAATATCAATTACAACTTTGGCAAGTACGCCCGGAGTGCTATCTTGACCCAGAGTTTGAGGCTGGCTGTGGACCTGGAATTCCAGCCGAGGCGATGACCCGCAAGGGGACTGCCGGGGCCACACTAAAACATTGTTTTCCCTACTTCAGGAGTAACGAGCCTAGAGAACGACTGGAAAAGACTAGTTCAACAATTTGAAGCTATTCTACCGGTCAGTAGCATTAATAGGGTGGTGTGCAGCTTAAAGGGTCCTGGATCTTATCCAACGATCCTCGTGAGTTACAGTAATCAAAATCCCTGATAGGAGATATTGAAGAAGGTCCCTAAAAAGCTGTTGGCCTCCCATTCAACTCTGAAGGACCATAGGCGTACCGCCTTAAGGGCCTCGGGCTGGTACAAGCTGCTGCGGGCTGAGATAGGTTAAAACGCACGTAGCCGCCAGTGCTGCAAGGCAACCACATGTACAATCGCAAACAACCCCAACTACTGCATGCACCAACATGTTAGACTGCTGTGAAGAACTTCCTTGACCCTAGGTAGCTAGCCTCCTGTCTACAAGGAGAAGCGTATGCGCTGAGTTCGGTCAGAGCATGCCAGAACACTCGGACGGTGCACTATAATGCTGCATCCTAGACCGCAGGTGAAAACGCGGGGTGCAAGATGAACTCCCCACTAAGGGGCAAAATCTTTACCAAAAGTAATAGTTGGCTTAAAAGCTTCCCCAGCATCCATCCGCCCGGCATAGGGTCCCACACACGCCGCTGGAGAGCAGATTTGGGGGATTCGGGCCTTGCATATAGTCCTAGTTCAGTAGAGGGATACGAGATAAATGCACTGAATATTCAGAATCAGTGTAATTATCCTTCTCTAGAATTCATGGCTGATGATTATACGCAATTGCTGCCGATCTTCCTCTGCTTGCAATTCAACAAGACAATGTGATTCAGCGGAACGGGGCCCCCACCTGCATTGCATGCACAGCAACTTGTTGTATCTAACCTTCATTAAGCCCGCTCTTTCCGCTAGTCGTTCCTGTCATACTGGCGAAAACAGATTTATTTCATCAAACACCAACGCGTTTGCTGTCCCCACGCTCGTTTAGGTCTCGGGTGCCTGGCGGCCTGCGCGCCCCGGCAGGCTTTGGCGTTGCAGTTCATGCAGTGGCTGGAGCCGTAGTGCATACCGCTCCTTCGGCGAGACAATTTTACTTGTTCTCCTTATCTGATTGGTGTAAGAGTCCAATATCTGTTTAACCATCTTCGATTGTGAAGCGTCCTCTGAGCTCGAAGCGTGCATAAGCAGCCAACGCCTCCACATCAAGTGAAATCCGCGAAGGAAACCTCTTTTTTCACCGGGACATCGTGATCGCCTATACATTTCTACGATCTAGGCGATATCGGGGGCACTTTAGTCTTCCGTTGTCGTTGTCGGCGGGGAGCATCTCCTCGCCTGCGCGTGTCACCGGATTAGTTTCAGTAGGACGAGCCTTCGTCACGAATCGCCAAGACATATAACCTAGGATCTATTCGACTGAAGGCCTGACTCTTCCAAGGAGGGGATACGATTGATCCTGCTAGACTTGCTTGGCCACTGTTGACCTGTATTGGTTTCTGCTATAGTAGAAATGTCGGGGAATTTCTACAAAGGGACTTCAACAGACCAGACTCCTTTTTTTAAGGACAAGGACAGCCAACTCATTGCGCAGAGAAAAGTGAGGGGTGGCAATCTTCTCTATGTTCAACATCGTTTCTCATTCATGTCTCCTGGCTGCGTTGGACGGCCCGTTCGTGAGTGAACTAGCTCCTCTGTGAATACTTACTATTTAGTCTCTACAGAAGAAAAACTGTACTGTGTACTTGCCTGTACTCTGTTTCTTTGTAGTGGCCAGCAATATTCGAACAAGAAGTCGACATGAGCAAGGTGAACGTGGAGGTTATGAAAGCGTGGATCAACCATAAAATCACCGAGCTACTCGGTGGGGCATACGCTGTAGGGTAGTTGTTGGGATATGAGCAATCGTGAAACCTAATGATCAACAGGCACACCGAAGTAGCAGAACTGCACAACCCTGCTTTGGTTTCTCTGGCGCAGGCTTTGAAGATGACATCGTAATTTCTTACTGTCTTTCGCAGTTGGTGCCGGAAGAAGCTCTCGCTGCAGATGTTGACGAGAGTAGGTCTAGGAGGTCTGGGAGTTCGCTGCATGTCGACACGTGTTGCGCGCATGCGATTGCTTGGCGGCGATTTTCTGCGGGGGCAGGACCTACTTTTCGGGAAGTCGAAGGGGCTGTTCTTGTGTGCAGGAAAGAATTACCTTTGTCCCAAGAAACTTGCGATATCGCTTACCGGCTTTGTTGGGAAACAGGCGACACACTTCGTGCGCGAGCTGTGGAAACTCCTCTTGAGCGCCCAGGTAATAGAAGGACTGCTCAACAGTATCACTCTAATGAAGGCACTTGCGTTTCATTAAAGAGTGTGGTTGACTTCTCAAAGGGTGCGCATGCAGAGCGCAATAGATAGCTTGCGAGCAAATACTACCTCGTTATTGGGGTTAGGCGGCTTCGCGGGCAGTGCACGGTCATGAGCCATGTACCATTTGAAGCGCAGGGGATACTTTGCGGCTGCACGCTCCATGGTGTTGTGTGAGCAGAATACTCCGACTGGAATCCCTCCCGAATTTTTGGAGAACAGAAGGCTGGAAATGGAGAGGAAGCGAGAGGAAGTGAGTAATGAACTATTGAATGCCCCAGAGTGGACTGTGCACTTGCCGTCATGCGGAGGGGCAGTTGCTCCTTGCCGTGCATATCTGTATATGCAATATGAGCAATTCTGTTTGAACAGGCGGCACGCATCAACGAAGAGCTGGTGCGCAGACATGAGCAAATGATGGCCACAGAATTCAACAAACAAATCAAACAATTCGCCACTGGAACTGCCCCTCCGAAACCTCCAACGCTTGTAGCATGTACGCACATGCATGACTTCACGGCAGAATTTACCCCACAAACATGTCGGGTAGCGGCATATTGTTTCAAACCGTATGGCATCGTATCACCGCTGGGTGCAATCGCGTAAGCTTAGCGCTGCGTTTGCTGTCTCGGGTGCGCAGACGACACAATTCCAGATACGGGCGGTATGAGAGGATGGGACAACGACGATGCGCCAGCACAACGGGCTCGTGCACGTAAGCCATGAACCAGGCGTAAACCCAGTAGAACAGCATTTCTTAGAGTTTTCCGATCATTTTTGATGCGGCTTGGCCTACCCAGCCGGACGCAGATTTGCAGCTTAGGGGGTCGGCCGAAGCCCGGTCGATCGTTCGGTTGGTAATAGAGTTGCGTTTTGCTCGACATGCGCATTTTCAGCGTCCCATGATCGCAGCAGAAGTCGGAGCCGCTCCCGTTCTGGTGGCAGAAGCCGCCGTACTCGGAGCGACAGACATGAGAGAAGGAGGGGCCGACGGCGTAGCGAGTCCCGCAGCATGTCGCGTTCACCGAGCCGAGGTAAGGAGTAGTTTGCTTTGCCGACAGGTCCAGTTAACCCACTGCATTTACATCTTATATTGAGGGCCTGGTGAAAGTTTGCTTCAGTGATGGATTCGGTAGGAAAGTGCATTGCATTTGTTCCTCTGGTGCGATACAGGCGGGGATAGGGATCGCGACCGTCGGCGGGGTCGATCCAGTGATCGTGATTAAATTAGGTTAACCGCAACAGTAAGTTCTTTGCATTGACTTTTACCTCCAGAAGGGATCATTGACACGGTTAGGGCTGGAATAATCAAGTTTTCAACGCCGGCTTGGCCTCTTTTTTCAAAGGCCTCGTTGAAGTGGGACTGCGCTAGGCCAAAATGTCGCGCGCTTGTGACAGTGTACGGGAAGCTCCTACCTCAGAGTTGTCCGAGTGTCATCATCGCGCGCTTGTGACTATACACGAGGATCTGCTGCGCCAGAGTTGCCCGAGTGGCATCATCGTTATCTCCGTGATAAGGCGACGGCGGGCACTTCCTGTGGTAAGAAATGCTGGTTATCAAGACTAGGAGACACTGTGGCATACCCAAATTCGTTGTCAGCACGGAGCTAGCTACTTAAGAATGGCAGTCCACCCTATGCCGTCACTCCAGGGCTCTGACGGGTCATACTGCTTAGCTTCTGCTGACCAAGGCCCGTCGACGATTAAGGACACGTGGTCTCGCATGAGTGGCAGTAATGTACTTGCTTCTTAGAAGCACAACTGGTCTCATTCGCCGTTCTTTGACCCGACAATTGGGTAGTGAACGAATTACGTCGATTCGCATACTGGCGAGGTAGGAACCACTTCCAATCCAAAGGATGTGGTTCTTGTTCGTTGTCATTTGTTGTGTTGGTTACTGTCGGCAATTTTGACGTTGAACCAGTCGTTTGTCGCTGCTTCTGTGGAAACATGCTTTCGTTGTCCATATTTTGTAGCATTTCTCGGCCCCAAGGCCACTCCGCTGCGCACGTCTTATCAGGGAATATACTATCCAGCTCTGTTGACTGTAGTAATGACGTCAGGAGACTGGCGCTGAGTGGTGAAACAAAGTTGGATTATAAGCATACACGTAGAATTTAGATTCTAAAGAACTAGTGGTTAGATGCTGAGGAGCTACTAATGTTGCCTAGCCTATAACCATGGTACTTTGGGATTAGCGTAGTGCCCTGTTAATGACAACTACATGATAACGGGCGCTACTGATTTGCACGCTCTCCACAAGCGTTGAGCGGTTGAGACGTAGCAAGAGGTCAGGCCCTGTAGCTATGCATGATATTGTGGCGCGCGTTTCAGTAGAATGTGTTTATCCAGCTTCTGCAAATACTGCTGCGAGCTCAAACTCAAAGCCAACTTTAGATGCGGTCGCACACAGGAAGGTGGTGGAACTGGCAGCACAAGGAACACGTTTGGTAGGCTGATGATGCGGACCTAAGGCGTCTTGCTGAAGCACCTATTCGCTGTTTATGAAGTGCTTCAGCAAACGCTTCCAATGCATATGCTCCCTTGCGTTTGGTAGTGACGGAAGTGACCTCAGAAGATGGGCTTGACAGTTCCGTTGCAAAACGACTTGCATCAGGGCTGCTCGGATGTACCCAAGCTTGTGCTCTATGTTGTTTACCGACATAGTCGCTATTTCAGAAAGGACATGTAAGCTCTTAACTTTTGACTGCGCTGTTAGTCCATATCTGGGCAGGGAATTGTCAGGTATGGCTGCCACACGCAGCATGGACCTGCGGTACAGGGCTCGGATAGGAGGGAGGCAAGGTAGGCAGCTTAGGCAGCCTTTCGGGGAGTTATTACTTGTGGCCCCTTATGCCCATCTACTGCTGACTACGATCCCAGGGCCATCAGCGTTTTGTTCTCGTTGGCTCCCATTTCGCCGCGCCCCAGTTTTCCGTAGTATGTGCAAATGGGTGCTCCCCGCTAAGCCATTAAAATCTGCCGTCTCCCAGGATCTCCTCTACTCACAGAGCTTTAATTTTCCGGTATAGGGGAAGTCATCGGGCTCCGAATGCTGGTACATAGGGGGTAAATCCCCTCTCCTTCCCCCACAGCATAGCAGCTAGCAGTGGCTACGACTCAGCCCGTAAGAGCAAGGCACCAAGAGAGTATATCTTAATTAGAGCATTATATTATATATGTCATTTTACACTTCTTATTGTTACGTTTCAAATCCAGTGGTGTTTTAGTTGCTTCTCCTTGCTGCTCCATGCCAATCCTTGGGGCCATCGTAGTGCCCAGCCCTACACTATACAGCCTGGAGCGATCTAAGACACAAGTTCCGCCGCAGTCCCAACTACGTAATAACAGCTGAGCGGTTCCGGAGTAAAAGTCGACAAATATTAACATGCGTTTTTCCCTTTTATGACAACCCGTCACGCTGCCGCGATGTTTCCCCGCCTTCTTGTGCGCTCTTGCGCACAACCAACTGCCCTGACTTTCAACCCAGCATCCAGAGTAGGAAAGGGAAGTTTCTCCGCACCTCTGTTCTCTAACGTGCGGAGTATCGCCACACACTCCCCGCATCTGCATCTGCCTTCCCCTCCTCCACGAGAATTTGAACCCGATGGCAGCCCTAAAGTTTACCGGCTAACCCAGACAACGTACAACCATAAGTATGACTGGCAGCGCTGGTATTTGGCTCCAGTGGGCGTATTTCACACGGTTTATAAGGGGCAGTTCGCAAGGGACAGTCCTGTTCACTAGTAAGTCCAAGGACTGCTCCACAATCGCACCTCGATTCGAGTATAATTCAACAGAAATCCTGGGCTTTTTGTTGTTTTCCTACCACGTTTCCCAGCCAAACATCCACATTGCTTTTCTATTTGTGGTGTGGCATACGGCCCTCAGTGCCTGGTTGTTGCAGCACAACATGATAGTGGCGGCGGTGCCGCTCCTGTTGTTTTCCCTAACGGTCGCCTTCATGATCACTACTTTCTCCCTCATCGGTACGCCTATTCACGTCGTCTTTGCTGAAAGACGCTTCAGTGCCTGTTGCTTTAACATGCTCTTGCCTGCCATAAGCCGTGAAGTAGTGTCAGCTTGAGCCGGCATTCCTCTGAACGATGTGCGCTTGCACCACCACTTCAGGCATAAAACCAAAGCGCTTCACTACCGAGTGGATGCTTGCGAACAAGGAGAGGGAGCGAGCAGAAAACAGCAACCCAATGACACGGTATCTAGACAGAAGACGCAAGGTGAGCAACGCGTAAACCATTCTCGTCAGCAACGAGGTTGTGCTTGTTTGTGCGCCAAGGTGTTTTTCGCAAAGCGACATTCAGGCTTGTCCCTGAGATCGCGTATGTTTATGCATTCTCAGGAAAGGGGTTCCAACTGGCTGCCCGAAAAATACTTGATGACACATCCGTTCTTATCAGTTAAGGCAGACAAGCCTGAGCTCGTTGCTGGTGCAACGAGCTCAGATTAAACTCACCTGGCAGTATACCACCCCAGGCTGTAGCTTACAGGGAAGCTTACAGGGAACCTCTACTATAAAATTCACCGCCAACATATGTACCCAGTGGCAAAAACGGTTGAAGTGGTGTCATTTCGACTCACCCTGGCTGTCCGGATGAAAATGGGGGACGGGCGAGCTCTAACCACGGATACTGTAGCTCTATACTTGCGCTGTGGAAAACATTTAAGGCTCGTGCCAACACAAGTATTCAGCTTTCTTGCATGCGCAGTGCATATATGGCGGCGGCCATGTGTGCATATATGGCGGCGGCCATGTTCCCCGTCCCTTTGAAATCGCAGGGTGGGGGAGAGTTGTACCCTTCGCACGGCGTGCCATCTGGGAGGACTTGCAAAGAACTGCCTAGATATTTGCGTTCTGAAATCCACTTGCTTGCATCATTAGGTGCACTCTACTGAGCTTTAAGTACAAGCATCCCAGCTGCACACGTACGAGGCAGAGTTGAAGACCAGACCAGGCTGCAGCTGATGCAGCTGACAAGAGGCCCTAAGTCCACATTGCCACTTACTTTCCCGACTATGGGCCCCGTACACGGTCATACTGGGATGCACCTGAGCTCAGAGTTGAGCAGCTGCGCTGTGGGCAAAAGAAACCCACTACGGAGAAGGAGGCCTTCCACAATGGCAGTCTTAACATGGGCAGATGGGGGCAGAGGAACGCAAGGGTTAAACATGCCACGTGAAGGCAACAGTGCGCCGTAATAAAAAGACAGCGACGCCTGTGAAAGATGAACTGTGTCCCAGTTTCAACTGCGGCTCCTCAAAGTGGCTTCCGGCGCAGCTGGGAAGCTTTTGTACGTTTTACCCCGTGGCCAACAACACTATGCGTTCACGCATCCGAAGACCAAGAGAGACGCTCAAAATGTCACCCATCTTCGTCTGCTGCTGCGTCCGCTGCGTGCTCCTTAATGTGCTCAACATAAACTGCGGACACGCAAAGATGTCATCCGGACTACATATGAATGGCTTCGTGTTAAAAATACGTTATCACTGCTACGCAGCAGTTTAATCTTAGGTGACTACTTGGCTTACGCTGATACTGTTCCCTGTCTATGCGCATTTGCAGCTCTTTGGGGGAAAAGCCGTCACCAGGGAGCCTTGGGGTCCAACGCAGAAAACGGAACACAAAATGCAAAATACAAAATGCATGGTAAATTATCTCTGAAGAAAATATGCAATCTCTACGCCTTCATAATTCTCACAATACAGGCATGAAGGCCTGGGACAACCAACCGGCCTCACCTGAACTTTTTGCCATTTGTAAGCTCAATGTGCACTTCAGATGGCGCATCATACCTGAAGTTACAAAGGAACAAGCAAATGTCCTCTGCACGCACTTGCAACGCACGGGTTTGAGGTGATACCTCAAATGTTAAATGGTGAACGGGTTAACATTCGGCTGCCCCTCCTGCCAGTACCTGGAGACCATGCAGGCCTTAGCAGTCCACCCCGTGCATCAAGCTCCCTTTATGTACAAGTAACAGCTATGCTGTGTGGAATATGGAGAACCTACCCTAAAAACTCGACGCGCGACTGGAGGCCCGGGAATTTTCGTTGTATCTTGCTGTTGTTCAACATACAAGCGAGCTGTCGGCATCCCTCGGAGGCCACCCGACCGGGGTGCAGGCGTACACAAACTACCTTCACATGAGCAAAAAGAGACAAGGATGGGAACAACTGCCACTTCGGCATAATAAATGGCAACAAGGCGTCGTTAGATCAGTCTGAGAGCTGCTCGAGGGTACTTAACGGGCTGAGCAGCACGTCTCCTGCCTCTTCGATTCAAATAAAATCGAGAAGCTATAGCAAAAACGTTTTTGAACAAAACCGCATGGGGTTGCCATACGGCGGCTGCCAATCTCGACATTGGCCATGCGGTACCAAAGCCGCTAGGGCTTCTTTGGGGCTGGAGGTTGTTACTCGTCGGCCCCCAAGAAAGTGCTAATGTCTGAGGTACGGCCAGTTGTTAGCCTATATAAAGTCTTCTGAGAGCCTGAAGGGTTTGTTTGGCGCGCTTCTTAGGAGGGTATTACCCTAGGAACTGAGCGTTAGCCACGTGCTGCGGGATCGGTTAGGGGGTCATTTGATTTAACTGCAGGTGTCATTAGCGCTCATTTGTGCACCCTACTCTACAGTTAGTATTTTCCTTGTCTATTGAGCTGTCTGAGTCCCCTGCGCAACGGAAGGGCGGGCAGTGAAATGGCTAAAGTCCGCGGGTTGGACGCGTATAACCTTCGGCTCTCGTAAGACTAGAGGCTGTGTTCTGCGGATGCTAAACCGAGCACAAAGCTACATCGGCGCAGTTAAGCGGAGTAAGTGGAATCCATATTAGCTGGATGTGTGTGGAAGCGCTCTTAGAGCTGCTGATCGCGGGACTTGAACGGCAGCGTAGGAGACAGGATGTCTCGAAGCCATCTAGGCATCGCTTGCTCCTTGTTTGCAAGGGAACAGCAAGAAGGCTTATCAGGTCCGTCTGCGGTTATCCGCCTTTTATGCCTTATTTCTCCTCTGTTTCTGTTGAATGAATACGCCGTGGCAGTCGACGAAGTGCAGCACGCACAGCCACCGAAAGCCACTTCATGCTCGGCAAAAAGTGCAGACCATGCCAAGATAACGTCCCACGCAGACGGTGGATTGGACACCAACTACGTTTTTAACCCTTCGTCTGCATTCTGGAGGCCTCTAGGCAGCTTTCCATCGTCGTCCTTCCCTCCTTATGACATGGGCCACTATTCCCGTTACCCCCACCGAATTATTTACGCTTCGTGCAACAGACAGCCAGAAGGCAAGTTTTTTCATAAAATAGATGAACTCGAATGCAGATATGTTTTGGTAGGCGAAAACGTTTATGGTTATGCGGGTTGCACTGAGAATAAGAGATGCTGCGGGGCGTGTGCTTCAGGGCTGGATGCGAAACATGATATTGAAGGGCGCCGAGTCTGGGAGCACATCGGCCGCCGAAAGCCTCAGGCTTTTCTTTGGATGGGGGACAACGTATATGGTAACTTGCCGTGTTTCAGCACCGTTGATAAGCCACCTCCACACAAGCTATAGTTGAAGCTCCGCACAACCACCCGTTATTTATGCTGGACTGTGCATTTGCATTTGCTGTGTGTTATGTGTGGCGCCTGCATACGCATCTATGCAGCGGACCACATGCAGCTCCCGACTGCAAGCGATTCGAGAAACTTCTTGTGGAGACTGTCAGAGGGGAAAAAGCCAATTCCTCCTGCGGGACTCGTTGCAGCATACAACAGCCAGCTGGCTAATGTAGAGTACAGAGTGAGGAGACTTTTAGATTTTCTCCAGAAGGAAGCTACCGGTGAAGGGCTTCTAGAAATGTTTTTGGAGGGTCCATTTGATGCTTCTCCCACATCATTTGCTATCTGCTATCTGCGATACCAGTGCGGGTTTCCCGTTGCCCTCAGGCATTCGTAGAGGAAGTTCCGAATATTGCAGGAACTTGGGATGACCATGACATGGGTGAAGATAACGCCAACAAACTTTACACATTTAAATATGGTACGCAGGACTCAGTTGCATAGTCGGTCGACTTTGCTCATGCTGTTGGTTCTCCCTGGGAGTTCAGTAGGCATGATGAAGTGTTCACTGCACTAATTGTTTTGGTAACCTATCGGGACAACTCAGTGTCAGCTTTGTGTTAATGTTTATGCGGAAGAGTCGAAGGAGACCATGCTTAACTTCCTGGGTGTGGACGAGGCTGCCGCCATTCGGTCGGTGGATTGGAAAGGCGTGTATTCATCTCACGAAATTTATATGGGGGAAGACCTGAACGTGAAAATGATTTTTCTTGATTTGCGGTGAGTCTGCTGGTTGGGCCTGAGTTACAGTAAAAAGCGTTGCATCATCAGCTCCTGCTAGTTTTAGTTCTTCCTGAAAGGACAAAGGATGCTTTGCTCATAGGAGAACACATGTTGTGCTTGGGGATGTACAGCTTCGAAAAAGATAGTTGGTGGCTCATGGATATGGGAGACATGCTGGGCGAGCAACAGTGGGCATGGCTGCAGCAGGAGCTGCAGTTCTCAACAGCAGACGTGAACATAGTGGTCTCATCACTGCAGACATTCGCCAACCACAGGCAAGGCGCTGCATCTCTAGTCTCTCGATCAAAGGAGCATGTTTGGTGTAGCAAATCTGCTGTTTGCGCTCCTCGAGGCAGCCGGAACTGTCCACCAGCTTTGCTCGTTTGTGTGCGCCGTTGCGCCCCAAGAGGAACTCACCTGCTTCATCTTTTGGCGGGACTGTCGTTTTTTCAAGTGCTTACAGTGGATTATTCATTTGTTGTGCAGCCGTTTTTCTGGTGACAACTGCATCTCGAATTTTGCTGTCTTTGCTTGTTGGGTAAGCACGTTAGGACCCGGCTTCCTGCGCGTTATATATATATGCATCTGTTAGATTGGTGACGGAGACATGGAGTCACTTTCCCTGGGCACGGGAACGCTTTTATGCGCTGCTAGCGGGTTCCGGAGCGAGAACGCCGATCATATTATCAGGTGACACGCACTTCGCGGAGTTCGCAGGTACGCCTGAAACTGGCGCAGATGGTAGTGGTGACTTGCCTCGTTCTCGCCTGTTCACTAGTATTATGTGTAGCCCGCGGTGCGAAACTATCTATGTGCGGAAGAGGCGGTTTGCGACTATTTTGTGGGCTGCCACAGCGATGCATTGCCAGCGCCTCCCAGAGGACTGGTGCCTGAATGAGCCTGAGGTCCGAAGCTATTTGACTGCCTTTCACAATCGTTCAACTGGAAATCTGACCCCGCATCAGCAACTCCTAAGGCTGGCAGACCTGGATGGAGAGGAGCCCAGCTTACAAGTAGAGAGTGGGCAGATGGAAGGTACAAAAGCTAGCAACGACTGCGACTCTTCAGTGCAATGCTGCACACCACCCCCCACGCAGTCCCAGCTCTTTTGGTGGATTCCTCGCCACCTCCCATTCTTTCTGTTAGCGCTTTTTCGCGGCGCAGCGAAACCGACTGTGTTTGCTCCAAGGCAAGACTGGAGGCGTCCACTTGCCCCAGCTTATCGCGGGGCCTTCCCGCCACCTCCGTTTGCTGCTGATCAGCCCCAGCAGGATGGGCTGTTGAGGGAAGATCAATCGAGCCTGTACCTCTTCGATATGACCAGTAGCGGATTGGGGCATGGAGTACCGGAGTCAATGTGCCGGGCGGCTCCAGCAATGGTCGAGCTCGCTGCTTACTTCCTGACTGAGGGGATTCCCTTTGCCTCTTCACTCAATGCGGACAATACAGGTATTTGAATTCCAGCGCTTCTGGCACCTATGGACGACAGCAGAGGCGAATGTGTATGCTATTTGCCACGTCTGAATTTGAATGGCGAATGTATTTCCGCTCACGATTCAGGGCCTCGTTTGCTGTACACGGAGCGCAACTTTGGGGAGCTCGAATTCATCGAAAACCCCTTGCAACTAGTTTTGTTTCCGTCGACCAACGACCATCCACGGAATGAATCACGGCGGCAAGAATATCAGCAGTTGCTGTCAGAGGACAACGCTGCATCGAGAGTTCAGCTTTTTCGTGTCATGGAGAAGAGTGAAGCAATACGCCAGCTGCATCGCCAGCTTCAGCAAAAGCGACCCCTCCACTTGCATCGGCAGCTGACTCGCAGTCAAGCCTCAAAATTTCGCATCAGACTACAGGCATACAAAAAGCAGCGCGAACACCTCGTCAAAGAACTGACTTCTAAGCCAACGCAGCGTCCGGCTATCGTGGAACGTATTGTAGGGCTGTCACGTGAATTTGAAATCTACACACAAACGGTGTTTGGTAGCAGCGCAATAATTTTTTCGCGATTGCTCCAGCTGCACTCTGCCCTTCTGTTGATACATGCTTGTGAAGACGAAGGTGTACGGCATTCTGGAGTTCGTTCATCGTCTCGAAGTAACTTGCTATTCACTTCTTGCAGCTTGCTAACTCCTTGGGAATCGATTTCTCGTCCACCGGCTGCGGGGTCTTTCGTAGATGCAACTCTGCGGTGGTTGTGGGATCGAGTGTTTGGTTTGACTTCACGTCGACAGGCCTTCAATAACGCTTTCCCCTTTGGCGACGCGGCGGCTTTGCGTCTCAGTGCTGCAGTTGACCAGTTAGCACGCATGGCTGCAACGGCACGCGCTGTGGGCATCGCTAGATTGGCAGAGTCAAGACGATTGCTTCCAAGTAAATTTATTCGCATTCGTCTGCGTGGACCTGAGTCGTCCCGTCGCTTTAGGGCGAAGGGTAACGGAACTGGTAGGCGGCAACTTCTACTTGGTGTTTTCTCTGCAGCAAGCGACAGTCTGTTGCGGCAGGCATGCTTGCAGCTGCAGAGCCCTCGACGCCAACAGCAGCGCGAAGAGATAGACCAGCTTTTCCAGCGGGGAGTGGCGAACCAGCCTGCTGACCCGTTCGTCTTCGCAGACCTAGGCCCGGAACTCCAGTTGGTGTGTTCTTTGATAGACATTCCCGGAGAGAAACGCCAAGGCAGCGTGCCACTAACACGTCCTGCTGCACCAGGCTTTCTACATTTCGCTGCCAATCATGTGGCTAATGCGGTGGCGGACAGTTGGGTGCTGGTGGAGGTGCTGGAAACAAAAACGTGGATTCTATCCCGGACATTTGACGCGGTAACAGGGCGCCTTGCGAAGGAGAAGCTGCTTTCTTCCTTTGCATCTGAACAGCGACACCATCAGCCTGGTATTGGCCAATGGACCTGCCAAGGGTGGAAGGGCCCCTCCGAAAGACGAATGTACATATGTCATCTCTGCATCCTCGGTGCTTCGCTGCTTGCCTTGGGAGCCATAATTGTCATTATCATTGCTATTCTGTTCTTGTCCTTCAAGGCAGCTTCGCTTGTCGTAGCTACCCTGGGAAAACTGTGGCGCAGCGGCAGCGGCATTTCCAGTAAGCGTGCCTGTGGCAACCCTACAGGGCAGCACACGAAGCCCTCCCTGCGACACAAGGTTCTGACGCTGAAATTGGTGGCCCTTGCTGGAGTGATCATGGCGATGAAACCGGGTGCAGTCGTTAGTGAACCTGTTGCGTAGGCAGGATCTGGGCGCGTGTCCTCACTTTCCAAAACTAGGAATTCCATCTTAGCTTGCAGTAATTCTCGTTGACGTCACTTCTACTGAAAACGCGTACTATGCGAAATGTGTACGCCCCAAATTGACATTTCCATACATAGCCAGGGCCTGCTTGGCCTTCGTCACTCATCTATCTACTCTGCCTCGTAAAGTTGAAGTTCAACAGCACTTCTTAAAGAGCAGTGTAAGACGTATGTACGAGTTCGCGGTGGATAGCCTTATGCAGAGTGTAGCTCTTCGGCGCGCGTGCCTGATGCTGCACCTCCACTACCAGTGAGCACAGTGGGCGGTAACGGGCTCAGCTCAGCATCCTACACAGTGTCCTGCACTACTGTGTCGACTTAAGTCACACGCTCGAGCTACATCTGAGTACGAGCGCAATACAATTATCATTGCCCATCAACAAGGAATTTCATCGTTACATCATGAAGATCGCTGGTAAGCTAACATGTGCAAAATTGCAATTGCTGTAGGTTGCCTTGAACTGGCTTTGCGGAGCTCGTTATAATTTATGGTTCCAAACGTGTAGGAAACCACTAAACAAAAACATTTAAAACACCTTGGGCTGACAAGTATTCACGTTATGCGAACACCACAGCAAGCAGCGTAGTGGAGCGGCACTGGAGTCCTGGCGCCAGAGCTGCTTCCTTGGAAATCACCAGGCTAACGGAGCACCATGGACAAATATTTCTGCTCCTTTGGCTACACATCCCGAAACTGTAGCTACGAATGCACAAAGTTACTATTTTGCCACTTGATGTTTGGCAATATCGCATAGAGGCGGGGCTGCACAGGGAGGCGTCGCAACGGCACTCACTGGAACCAGCAACGAAATTCGTGCGGCCATAAGTCTCAGCGGGACTACAGGCTTTTGGAAAGCCTCGGTTACTTCGGAGGTCTCGAGTTTAACGAGGCTCACAGTCAAGAGCCTTTATACCTAATATAATCTTGTTGCGGGATCTCCTGGTCCACACGAATTAATGGTTTCCAGAGCTCTCTCCAGCTCCTGCAATGCAGCAAATACTTTCGGGGTTCCCGCAAAGGACAGAACGCGGCGTTCAATTGGATTGAGTCCCTTCAACCCATCAGGAGCAGTCCCACTGGCCAGTCGCCGCATGCAAGCTCCAAAGGCCTCGGCGTGATACTGTATACGGTTAAATTCTTCCAAAGCCGTGGAGGCGAATAAGCTCTGTCTCTGTCCCTGTGGAGCATTCGTCATATTACCTTGGGTGGCCGCTGGTGCCTCAAATGCTTCCTTGTCATGCGGCCTTTCGACATTATTCATGAGAGCGGATGACTGCAGCGATAAAGGCAGCCCCTGAATGCACAATCGAACGAGGCGCAGAACGAGGAACCACATGCCGCAGTCTCCTCCTGAGGCCCTTGAATTCCCCTGAACCTGCTACTCTGGAACAAACCTGAATTTATTCTATGTACTCGAGAAAACGAACCTTTGCGTGATCCGTTGGTGGCGCAGCGGAGTCTCGAATAGCCGGCACAGCTTGCTCAATGCGTTGTTCAAGTCCCGAGAGTTGAAAGCGAAGCTGAAGTCAACCAATCCACAAAAGTACCAGCACGTGGAAGGAAACAACCGAAAGTGAGAAATCATCATGCAAATGCAGGCGCATTCCTCACTTCTGATATGGACTGCGCAAGTAGATGCCAATTCCGTTCATGGAGAAGAACCATTTTATCTACCGCCCAAAGCTTCCTCTGTTGTTCTGCTAGCTGCTTTGCATCCGCTCCTTCATCGTCCTTAACCTCCTCCAGTCTCAAACTAAGGGCTTCTAGAGGACCGGACAAGGCAGACTCAATGTCTGAGGCGACGTCATTCTGCAGGAAAATCAAGCCCCAGCCTAGGCTACAGCTATCTCTGTCGCGATATTGCACCATCGCTGAGCGAGCATGATATTCTTGCTGATAGAGCAGTTGCTGATAGATCAACTGCTCTATCAGCAATCACCCTGAGGGTACCTAAAAACTGATTCACACAACCTGCTGCCAATACCAACCGCGGTACAGTTACACTTCAGAATCGCCTTACCTACCTTCAGTTCTGTAAACCTATCGCGAAGTTCCTGAATATAGAGCTTGTTATTTTTCTGCATTTCGCACGTAGCTGCTGCGATCATTTGGAGGTTGCACCAGATGCCTTCGACAGAACGTTCTAGTGCACTTAAACGCCGTTCAACAGATTCCCTCCACGAGTCGTCTCTTCCCACTACATCTCGCCCGTCGTTTGTCCTATGGCGAGGTTCTTTTTCGCGCTCACTAGCAGGAGAAAAAGAGGTGAAAAGGGGCTCTCCATCGGCGGGCCCACTACAGGGATTCAGACGCAAAGAAATCTGGTTGACACGCATGCTTCAACGGTTCACAGGAAGCTCGCCACCTACCAGAAATAGGCCGTGAAGATAGACTTGTTCTCTAGAGGGGACTACACTTTCTTCCGCTTCCATCTACGCATCTGAAAACAGATTGCAGCTACTAGTATACATCTTCCAGTGCTCACTGGCTCCCGGTGAGCTTGTCGGCAGATCTTGAGTTTCGGTAAACGCGGCAGGCCCCGTCGTCAATGCCTTTGTGCTTGCTCGAAACTGCCTCATGAATAGCACCGCCGTTGCTGGCTCCCGTATCCCTCTGCTTTCCCGAACGGGCCCTCCTACGTCCCTCAAACTGTGAGGTGCTTAAGGCATCCATCTGCGTTGTCTCGCCTCTTTTCCCGCCTCCGTCATCAAGATGTTTCTCCATATCAAAAGTCTCCACACCCTTGTCTCTGAGCTGAGCGTTTTCATAAGCACCTTTGCGGCCGGTCGTCGCATAAGTCAGCAGTCGTCTTCCTGCTTGAATTGAGGCTGTAACTTCGTCTCGTGGAGGGTCGGGCGCAGCCTGCAAATGTGGAGCTGTCCGTCTGCCTATCGTCCTTTCCCCTGGCACATCTCCTTGGCCTTTAGCTAGCAATCCGTGCCTTTTGAAAGCGTCTTTGTAAACGAATCCACCCCCTTGCTGTTCAGCGCCACGCCACGTACGTGCGTCTTGCCCGCGTGGGAACTGCCTTGCGTCTCTCCCAGGAGTACTGTCACGACACAGCAGCATGCTCCCCACAAAAAGAAATGTGAAATAGCTTTGGATACAAGGAAGAAAGCGTTTTTGCTTGGATGAGCACTGTACAATCAACGCGCCCAAGAAGAACCACAATTGAAAGCATGCGGGGTAATTGCCGCCCCAAGCAGTGCGGCTATGCCTACCTAAACATAAAGGATTGCTCATTTTGCAATGCGCCTCCTACCGAATTCCTAGTGTCAAGTTCAATTCCCTTTGGAATCCCGAGCTCGGGAGTTTTGAGTCCATCGTCCCCTGCAGCTTCTTCCTGGTGCCAATAAACGTGAGCAAAGTACAGCATGACAGAAAGGGGCAATTCACAGGCCTCAGCCGCTGCCTCCTCCTCCATTTATCACTAAGGCTAGCCATATACTTTAAATAGGCGTACCGAGAAGGATACGTTTTTGACTCACTGCTAGACACTCTTCCGTATCTTCCAATTCAAACTGTACATGTGTACCTTCACGAGCTGCCTTAATTAAAGAGCCAAGCTCTATACCCGGGGTTTCCTCATTCAGTCCAGCAACGTGCCTCGTAACATAATCCTGAGGTAAGTCAAAGCTGCAGTGAGATACGACAAGAAGTGAAGGGCTTAGGTTTCTTTAAGATGATTCATAAAACGATCCTAAACTATGGGTGCAAACACATCCAGCCTTAGCGTCGCTGGATAGGTGGGTAGAGAAGTTGTACCTGTGCTGGCTCGATTAGCCCTTGCGGTGTGAAAGCAGTAACAGGCTTCAACACAGGCTTGAAGTACCAGAATCCGGCGTGATGGGCGAGCAGGCACAGCATCATACCGCATTCCTCTCCAAGGCTGCTTCTCGGTCGCAAAGGGAGCATTCCAAGGCACACCCATTCATAAAACTCGGAGGAACCTGGAGGGATTTGGCCGCAGGGAAGATGGGGAAAATCTGCATTATCTTCTAGCCCTAATCGAGGGACTAGCGCGCTGAGCTGCAACACAGCCCATAAAACAGGACCCATACACAGGAAATGAACCATAATATCGTTCTGCCATTATATGAGAGACTTCTGAGCCCAGTCGGCCTCCACGAAGACGAAAATGTTAATCGGAAACCTGCGAAGACCTACCCCTGTTGCGTAGAGGAAATCTCTACAACACTGTCATTTTTTACGTGCCCACAGAGTCAGTGTCACATTTAACCTTGCTCACCTGGACGGAGCCATCCCCCAGTTGAGCAACGGTGCCGCCGGAGTAGATGGCCAAGGTACACACGATGAAGCTGCACCTCTGAGGTATGTAACGTAAGTCTACGAGGAGCTCCTGGTCTTGCTGAAGAAGTCGGACGCTTTTTCCGGCAAGGGTCGGGTTCTTGTAAAACACACAGTCTACATATGTGCCGTCAGACTCAAAGAGAAAAGCGTGGACGTCTGCAACAGAGCGACCGCAAAAGGCTGCATATTCACCGAAGAAGAATTGATCTAGGGGTATACAGTTGCAGTGTAGATGCGGATTCCTCGTAGTTCTGTGCAAATCTGACGAGCATGTGCTCATCTTATTCTAACATTGGGTCCCAAGACACGGAAGCACAGGAGACTCACCAACGTCAAGACTCTTGCTCGAATCAGCAAGCTGTAGTTGCACACTGACAAATCGCAGAGGCGTCTCTTCGTTATTTTCCACTTGGTCCGCTGGCTGAAGGGAGCTGATACCCAATCCATACACGAATTCGGCGGTTGCGCCGCCCTTCCGCACCATCACCGCAGGGTGACCTACGCACTGTGGACGCTCTGACCGGCCTGGAATTCAAAAAGTGGCCTTCGTGAGGAGGTATACTCCCGTTTAGCCGCAAAGCGAAGACGCAAGGAAACCTACTGAAAAACATCATCCACACCAAAAAAAAAGGCAAGGGTTGAAGTGAACATGCAAGTTTGTAGGGTTGCAGCCCACTTCCCTGCACCTTCTGGTGGGCACAAAACCGTTCGCCAGACTCTGAGATACTAAATTGGCTATTTTTAGTCTTAAAAAAGCGGGCTCTGCATACCGACCACATGTAGATGGCAGCACCAGAGGCAGAAGATGGCAGACAGCAGTAGGGTGACAGAATACGGCCACAGCTTGGGACTGGCCAACACTACGTTTGGACAGCTAACTTCAATAGCATACACACAGTCACTCATTCACACTTCGGTTTAGCGTGCCCTGGGGGGTAAAACACTTTATTAAAGAGCAGGTAAAGCTCAACGCCGCTTCGTTGTCTGAGGCTTCGCTGGGCCACGGATTCATTAGCATACTCGTTGAAAGACCCGCATGGCAGTATTTACTATATACTGGACAAAACTACACAATACTCATGTATTTTAAAGTGTTAGTGGTCTTTTTCTGTCTGCCGCTCCAATGGTCAACCGGGGCGTGGCGAGGCTGCTGTTGTCGTTGTGGTGGGCCTCAGGACCCTACGCTGGTCTCAACCCAGAAAATAGGGCACTTCCACCTTTTTAAATAACATTAACCTTCCACTATATTAGTTAGGGATAATTCAACAGTAGCTTCTGGGAACGTCGCCTCAAGTTTTTTTGTAGAACATTTTCAGAAAGGAATGCCGCCCAGGTGGTGCCGCGCGTGAGCGTGATAAGGACTAGGCAACCTTAAACCCTCCACAGCAATGCTGGCGATGTGCTGTTGGTACAGTAAATCAACAATTGGGCTCCTCATGCCATCCAGAAATACTCAGAAACGGAGCGGAGGCGCCGACAAAACCGGTCAGCCGCAACGGAAAGCCCAAAACTTGACCGAACATGATTCTGAGCCATAGTTGTAATCACCGCTCACGCGTTTTCGCATGCCAGAAAAGGAACTGAAGTTCTACATTTATGCACCAAGCACAGTTAGAGTCACTGAATGTGCTTGTCGATCAACCTTTGAACTTGCTCGTGGTGCGAATGGGCGAGCTGATCTATCACATTGTACCAAGCATCTGTTTCTGTGATTTAGAAAAACCTGCAGAATGATTGAAATCTGGACGTTGGCCCTTACTTTACAGCCTAGCCTGGGTGTGAAGTGACTCGCCGCGTTAAAATTGCCACTTCTGCCCTGGATAGCCAATAATAGCTCACGATGAGTGCAGATATTAATACCGGTCTCATTTGAAGCCCAACGGGCCAACAACCATTAGATTCAAGTAACAATTATTTGTGGGGCAATGAGAAGAGTGTTACTATCCAAAAAGCTTTGAAGGTATTTTACAAGCAGCCAACAAGCACTCCTCACTACCCCTTGGCCGACGGCTGAGCAGTGCGTTCGGGAAGCTTTACCAGAAGACAACGTTTTCTGCAGACGTTCTAGAGAAGTCAGAGACACTTTTCAATAAAGTTTGTGGGGGGCCAATTCTCCCTTGTTGTTCACGCGCCAGAAAAGGCTGTAAATACTGCGCCCTGCTATCTTCTTTGCCATGTTCGCTTGGAGCGGGAAAGCTGTGCAACATATTACCTCAACAATATCAAAGTAAACTAAAACATCACTTTGTCCCTTGGGTGACCTGTTCTTATACCAACGTCTATTCTGTTTCTGTCCTTTGGAGACTCAACTCTATACTATTTGTCAATTTACTCTCATCGTTATATTTCTGAAGTATTGTCTACTGCTGCAGATAAAATAATTTCTATTCCACCAGGAACTCCACATTTTTACTAACACTCTCCTTGGCTACTTGCAAAGATGCCGTTTTTCCAATGATGCTGCCGTACCCCCGTGCTCGAAAATTGAGACAGAGTTGCTAGCATCTGTCTGTGATGGCGTTTGCTCACAGTGGAGCTGCCACCAGGGAGTTTGTCCGGATCCTCAGTACGTCGAAATCCTTACACATAGTCGCGAAGCAAAATGGGCCGCCCTTCTGTAGTTTTGGCAACAATATTGTAACTAGGCGTTTGCGTAAGTAGTATAGTAACTGTCTTCGACGGCACCATTCTTGAACAAGGGCGGGATGGTGACAATAATCAGCACTGTTTTCTCTGGAAATTTCCGTAGCGGCTTTGTGGCTCCAGAAGATGAGGCATCTCTACTGCAAAACAGACTGCTTAGCTTGAAGAACACTCGTAATACGTCATGCTGTATACCGCGCATCACGGTACGAGAACCACACCCTGGCCCATGGTGGTTGCCGGTTATTTCCTTCCCTCCGACTTAGAAAGCATTTCATACATTCGAAAATACACGCAGCAGTTGGAAGTGGCTCAGAAATTGCTCTGAAACTTGTGTAAAGATCGTCTATGCTGCCTGGCTATCAACTCACTATTACTAGATTAAAAGAATATTATTCGCCTCTGCACGGCTCAGACTTGTCAGTAGGTAGCTCCTCCAGAAGACCGTCAAATCTCCGTCTTGCTAAGATTCAATAATATTGATAAGACTTTGCGAAGGAAGTAAGCCTGACGCGCAACAGTCAACACTCCGGGAGTGTATGGGGACATTGCTCCGTTACGTAGTAACGAGACCTGGCAATATGAAAATCACCAATCCAGCAAGTCAGTTTTCATAGTTAGGGTAAATTCCCTCAAATTAAGGAGAATTCGCTTGAAACGAGGCAGTAGGCTTGGCCGGCGTACTGGCCTTGCTAAAGTTGCACCCGCCCTTTTCCAGCAGATGCCTTCTTCGTGAAGGTCTATTTTCCAGAAAAAATGCGAGTCCAAATAACATGCTCCTCAATTTCTAGGGCGGCTTGACGCTTTGAGACACCCATTAGGCCGCAATATTCCCTCACGTTGGTGTGTATGAGAGCGGTCAGAAATAGCCATTGAAGCATTACACGCCCACGATGTGTTAGTTCAATATCACACACCTTTGCACATTTATAAGATAATTAAAGGCAAAACTCGCAGGAATATTGAACTTGAGGCATTCAGACATCTATTTGAGGCAGCCACGAGAAGCTAGGCGCTTGACGCGACAGATAGGCAAGGTGCGCGGTCGCTTCGTCACCAACAAAAGCGATAGTTGCAGTAGCTCAAGTGAATTCCTCCTCGACTTCAGCAGCAACTGGCCATGGCTGGACACCAGCAATGCCTGCAGCTGTGTTTCACAATTTATGCCAGTACGGCAAAATACAGGTAACTGTGGTCCATACACAATGGCGGTGCTTGCTCGAATTGCTGCGCTGCTTGCAGCCAGCATCACTCTCTCTCAGGCCTCTGAGACATGGAACTTACAAAATGTCTACGATGCGAGAGCAGGAGAGCCTTCCAATGCATATCCACAGCTTGGATATCTTGGCGATGTCGATCCCAACCTAATTCTGCAGCTGCTCAGTGGGCGCATGGCGATCAACGTCGACAGTCAGCGAATCCCCTTTAACGTGACTGTGCCAACAACCCCAGCTCCCGAGAAGCCAGAAGAGCCTGAGAAACCTGAGAAGCCAGAAAAGCCTGAGAAACCTGAGAAGCCAGAAAAGCCTGAGAAACCTGAGAAGCCAGAAAAGCCTGAGGAGCCGGAAGAACCTGAAAAGCCAGAACCTGAGGACCCAGAAGATTCTGAGGATTCAGAAGATTCTGAGGATTCAGAAGATTCAGAGGATTCAGAAGATTCAGAGGATTCAGAAGATTCAGAGGATTCAGAAGATTCTGAGGATTCAGAAGATTCTGAGGAGCCTGGAAAACCAGAAAAGCCAGGAAAGCCTGAGAAACCCGAGAAGCCAGGAAAGCCTGAGAAACCTGAGAAGCCAGGAAAGCCTGAGAAACCTGAGAAGCCAGG